>JAJOOR010022657.1:0-21175 GCA_036250505.1 Solanum acaule | reverse complement strand
TATCCCCAAAATTAGACCTTAGCTGCAGCTCCTGCAATGGATCCCACTCTCAAAAAGCAACCTAAACCTACTCCTTTCTCCGCCACCACAAACTCCAAACCCCATCCCCCACCAGATCCCACCCCCACTATCCAAAACATCTCTTCTCACTTCTCAAAGCTTTATGCAAATCACAAAATCCTCAAATCTGGCCATAGACATCCTCCTCCTGTTGACACTCATTTACAGGCTAAAACTCTAGCTGCTGCTTCCTCTGCTTTTGATTCTTCATGCTCTGCTTTGACCAAGTCAAAAAGCCAACATGGGAGGAGATATGTGCAGAAGGATGTTGATAAAGCTATTGTCTTGCAAGAAAAAGGTGAAATCAAGAAAATACCCAATAAGGAGAAGGAGTTGAAGAAAGAGGTGGATGTGAAAAGGGCATTAGCTCTGTTATCCAAGGACCAAGATAGTGAGCAGTTGAAGGGGTTTCAACAAAGGCCATCTTTTTCCTTGTCTTTGAATGGTGGAGGCAGGGGGAAATCATTCTGTTGCTCACAGACTGAGTTAGCTGATTTCTTTTCTTGTAGTGGTGTGAAAGTTGTGTCTGTTGATATGCCACCCTTTATGCAGATTCATGCTGTGGATTTTGCTAGAAAAGCTCATGATAGCTTGGAAAAGTTCTCCTCTAAATCACTTGGATTTTCCCTAAAAAAGGTAAGCACTTCAATGATTGTGCAATCTTTGGTGATTATGAGATTTGAGCTTTTCATTACTTTGTTTAAAATGTGTTTTTCTTGATTTTTAGGAGTTTGATGGGGTCTATGGACCAGCATGGCACTGTATAGTAGGGACCAGTTTTGGCTCTTTTGTCACACATTCAGTAGGTGGTTTCATATATTTCTCCATGGATCACAAGCTATATGTACTCCTTTTCAAGACTACTGTACAAAAAGCAGAATCAAGTTGAAATCTTGAGGTGAAATGTAATTCCTTGTAGCATAGGGAAATTTTTGGGGAAAAAAAGTTTGCTATCTCTACTACCTTTGTAGTTTTGTACATCAGCTTTGATTAAAAAAAAGAAGAGCAATGGTAGTTCTATAGTCCCTTTAACTGTGCCCTCTCTAAAGAGGGAGTGTAGTGTATTGATCATTGACATATTTGAGTAACAAATTGTATACTGTAACATTTCTTCCTCTGGCTCAGAAAGTAGATAAAATTATTTAATGGTGGTGTCCATGATGGAATGATTGACAGTACTAGTAAATGGACCATCAATGGAAGTTAAGAGGATAACTCTCTAGTTTTACCATACTGCAGAAAGATTTGGGTGTCTGAGTAGATGAACTGACTTTACTAACTTTAATTTTCATATCTTGTTAGTTCTGAAAAAGTTACTGAAAAGTTTCCACTTACCAATGAATGTGTTGGTACCCTTTGCGTGTTCAAAGCCCCAATTGATTCTTGATGTACAGGAATCCAAAGCCAAAGGGAAAGAAATGATTTTTTACAGGGGAGGGGTTGATCAGTTCTATTTACTACTGTGTTCCCTGTTACTTGTAAGATAGAAATTGGAATCATACATGTGAAATTCAAATTTCCTTTAGCTCATCCAAGTTCTGATCTTCTTCTTGCATCAGCTGTATAAAAAAAATTATGTTGGACTGTCGGTGTATATCTATCATAGTTAGTAAGTAAGTCGTTTCCTAAATCCAAAATGGGCTAGTTGTTTTGTCGGTCAAGCGATAGGATTGTTATCTCACCAATCTGAGGATAACTTGTTCCCAATCAAATAAGTTCTTGTACTTTTGATAAACATCAGCAACTCCAACTTGTCTAGTTAACTAAAGGTTTCACTAGTACCAATTTTTTCAACAAGAGTATTGTAAATGTTACAAGTGATCTTGATAGCTTCGTCTTATCCTTATGTAGGAAATGTTAAATTGAATACTAATGATAGTGTCAAGATACAAATTGGAAATGTTTTTTGAAAGAATTTTTTGGTAAATGACCAAAGAAAATGGATATTAGAATATTCAAGTAAATAAAACTTGTCTCAAAGCTTACCATAACATTAAGCAAGAACTCAAACTACCAAAGGCAATGGGCAAATAAACTATCTATTAGCAATCAAAGTTTACACACACGAGGACATATTGAATCAGTCTCTTGGGGCAATAGTTGAAGATTGCAAATACTTGTTGAAAGCCATCAAGACGGATATCACATACAGCTGGAGAGAGGCAAACAAATGTACGAACTTTTTGGCAAATAAAAATCATAAATATGTTTGTAAGCAATGACGCCGATTAAAGAAATTGGGTTTTTGCTCTTGGATTATCTAAGCAATGTAGCTTATGAAAGATGTTAGCACTTTTATTTAGTCTTTTCCAATGCACCAAAATACTCCCTCTGTTTCTAATTACTTGTCAACTTTTTCTTTTATAGTTGTCCCTAATTTCTTGTTCATTTTCACATTTTATAGTTGTCTCTAATTACTTGTTCATTTTGACAAATCAAGAAAGAACAATTTTTTTTCTATATATTATACCCTCAATTAATTACTTTGAAAAGATAGAACTTTTTGAAAATCTTAAATTTTTAATTCATTCACTTCATAATTAATAGGGGTAAAATGGTAAACTCACTATATCAATAATTATTTTCTTAATAGGTGTGTCAATTCAAAAGTGGACAAGTAATTAGGGACAGAGGAGTAAGAAAAAAGAAAGATTGGAACAACCTTTGTCATAATCACTTGTGATAAAATTAAATATGTCTGAAATAGATGTATGAACAAAGCGTCGCTTTGGCCGAGTGGTTAAGGCGTGTGCCTGCTAAGTACATGGGGGTTCCCCGCGAGAGTTCGAATCTCTCAGGCGACGAATATTTTTTTTAATTATTTTTTGATGGCCTATCAAGAAATAGCCTTTCTACACACCAAGCAATAGCTAAATCGTTGTCTTTTTCTCAAATAAACAAGTAATTTTCTCACTCATTTTTCAATTAATATTAGGTTTCTGAAAACATTTATGGAAAATTGATAATAATGTTAAGAAACTTGATAATGATTTGATAAAAAGTTAGTAGGACAATTAATACTAATGATTTTATAGCTGAATGTTGGTTGGAACAATTGTATGTGTACAATATGTATACCCTGGATTGCTTTGTATAATACAATAAATAACATTTTTTTAAAAAAACTTTTTCTCTAATCAAACATCACAAAATAACTTAATAATTTCCAGCAGACGACCAATCCCACAATAAGAATAAAAATGGGCTAAATTTGAAATGAGAAAGAGATATGGTTTTCAGCTTTAACGTTTTGTAGAACAGCAAATTCAATGTCATTGAAAGATGTTTATAATTCTTTGGGTTAATGGTAATTTAAAACATGCATTTTTATTGGCGGAGCCATAATTTTTCTAAGTGATTCAAAATATAGAAAAGTAATTGCAGGAAAAAGTGGAGAGAATTTAACACTTACTATACATATACATGTAAAAAATAATTTGATAGTGTTGGCTTTAAACCAACCACATTGACCCGGGTTACGAAAAACATAAGAGGTACTCCTTCCGTTCACTTTTACTTGTCACTTATTCCTAAAATAAATTTTCATTTTTACTTGTTACTTTTGACATACATCAAGAAAAGACAATTATTATTTTTCCATATTTTACTCTTAGCATTAAATATTGCTATTCTCCAAATCATTTTCCAAGAGTTAATATTAAACATCAATTAATCAGGATAGTGTGGTAAATACCTATATCAATAATTGTTTTTAATGGGTGTATCAAGTCAAATAGTGACAAGTAAAAATGAGCAGAGAGTAATATTTTTTTTACCTATTTAAAAAGTTATTTTGGCAAATGATGAGCGTAGGGAAAAAATTGACTTAGAAATAATAATAATTAGGTCGTATAGAAATAAAAATAATTAGGTAGTATAGAAATAAATAAAGGCCCGCAAAGACATGGTTGAATGGTTGAGAGGTGAGTTTGTGGGAGACCTGAATTCAGCTTCTGTCTAGCGTCTGCTACTCAGCCATGAGCTTGTCGCATGAGACTTATCTAATACAATTTACATTTTTTGTGTGATTTGCGAGCTATTGCACAGAGTAGATCAATGCTCACCTCAAGAACAAAGATTGTAAATTTCTCGAGGGTTCCAAAGAAAATAAATAGAGGAAGTAAAAAAAGGGATCTCATAGCTAGATATGAAAAATTGATTTTTTTTGCTTAGAAATTAGACCTTATAAATTATTATTAATTAATTTTAAGAATGAATACTTGAATGAAGCACAAGGTGTTGTGGTGGAATAAATAGGATCTTATATATGTATTATGTAGTGGATATATATATATAAAATAAACGAGCACCGAAAGGAGCATAAAATCGAGAATGTCAATCCCAAGCAACTAAATATCTATTTTTGCTAATTTTCTCGATAAAACACAATCATAATAAAAAAATATAGTTCAACTATTAATTTGATCGCTTCTTCATCGTTAATCCACGTTCACATCGGACCTCGCTTTGCAACGAGGGAAAGTCAGCATCAAGTTTAAAAAACTTGAAGTTTTTAAACTTTTTTTTAAGGTCAGAAAGTCACTTTGTGACTTATGTCTTGCTTAATTTAGAAACTAGTACGTAATTAAAATGCGTGTCCAATTCGGCTTGAAAACCTTTAGAATTGTGATTTAAAAAAATGTTACTTTATCATGCACTAATAATTGTACCTCATTTTCAGCAAGAGAAGTACGATTTTGAAAATTTTAAAATAAATTAAAGAATATTGAGTAAAATAAGAAATAATATTCTTTTCGTCAATTTTAACTTGTCCAATATTGATTTTACAGTTGACACATTTGAGGATCAATAAATATAATAATAATTTTATCATATCTATAGTTAACTAATAAGAGTAATTTAGAAACTTGAATTAACTCTTTATTTTTAGTTAAGTGGAGAAGTAAAAGTGGACGAGCAAAGGTGGAGCCAGGATTAAGAGTTTGAGGGTTTTAAATTTCCTTCAGAACTGTAAATCAATTTTCTTAGGATTTTACAAATTAATATTACATATATATTTAATTAATTTTCTAGTACAAATATAGAGTCTACGAAAAAATTACTGAGTACGTCCGAATCTACGAACCACCACCTAGCTCCACCTCTGTGGACGAGTAAGTAATAATTTACCCGTGACTACGTACATTTGACTGTCATTAAGTTGATGCCAGTGCCACCAAATTATTAACGTACCATATATGGAAATTAAAAAGAGTCATATGATGAACATACGAATTAGCCCATCCATATATATAATATATACAGCCAATGAAACTTCGACATTTCACAAAAATAAAAAGCATATTGGAAAGATGAACAAATCAATTCCCATCGATCAAAGTTTTGTTCCACGATTTTATAATGTTCCATATTCCAATCTTGATGTAACAGTGGTTAAAAAAAATGAACGTACGAAAAGAACATTATATTATAAACACATTAAAAATATACTCTAATAATAAGATGAATTTTAGCATATGTGTCACTTTCGAATTGGGTGAAGGACCATAAGCTGATGACATGATGATATAAATAGTTACAAATAAGCCGTAAAAAATCACTATACCAAATCCTTTGGTTTAGAGCACATTTTAAATACCCCAAGAGAAAAGTAGTTCAAAGGAATTTGGGAAGGAGTAAGTCACTTTCATGCATGACGACCCAAACATACCGTGTTCGGAATGGATGATATTCCTCCATTCTTATTCAAAGATAAGGAACACTTCGATGCCCTTTATAGATCCTATATTATAATATGGATATGTTGGACTAGACGTAGATTCAGAATTTTGAAGTTTATGATATCTGCAAGGACTTCAAGTTAATATATACTATAATAATAATTGTGCCCATGATCAAATATTTACTTGCAACGTCCAAGCAAAACTATTGAATTTACATAAATTCATAATTGATCCTCTGAGTTGGACCAACTATGAATACCAAACACCAGATAATTATATCGAAAAGGAAAAAACCTACTTGAAAATTGGGAATATATATATATATATATATATTAAAATGTAGAGAAGGAAGTATCAAAGGCACATGTAAGTAATACTATGTTAAGTAAAGTTCAAAGTGAACTTTCAAGTGAGTTGTTTTTTGCTTGACTTTGAAGTGTATGGGTAAGCAAGAAAAATTAGGCAAAAGAGAGAAAGAGAATTCTACTTACATACTTAAAAGAGGGAGGTTCGGCCAATTTGATGAATCATGAAAGCTTCTTGCAACTCTAATTGCTAAGACAAATTAGGGTTTTGTATTAATCATACATATGTGGCCCCAAACTAATCCATCTATTTAATACCAAACTATATGATTGATTTTTCACGCATATTTATCATTAATTATCCAAACCTATTAAGACTACTTGGTGTTTGTTTTTGTTAACTAACACATGCACTTTAGTGAAGCTATATTCTTTCATTTGAGGAAAAGGTAGGCATGTGGTCGCACGTCAAATATAATTATAACAAATTCATAAATTCTAAAATTTTGATCGTCTCTAATTAGAGATATAAAATTACAGTATAATTGTAAGCACTTCTATTAGGATGAGTGAGGGTAAGGAAAAAGGAGGACAAATTTATTCACACTCAATACTATTTGTATTGATATAATAAATATTTACATAAATCATTAATTTATTGATTAGGTTAGACTTTTATTCAATTTACTTTTAATGTTTTCAAATCAAATATAACCGGTTTTTATAACTTGAATGACCTTTCTATTCATCATCGTTATCTTTTCAACTAGAATTTTTCATGATATAGTACTAAACTTGAATAAACTTGTGAGGAATTTTTTTAGATATACGAAAAACAAAATTTATGATTTAAATTAAACTTGAATAAACTAGAATTTGTTAGGCTTTGTGTTGTACTTACTTTTTCTTTCCTATTTTGGAGTTTCAAAATTCAAACCAAACCAGCAAATTCTATGGGATGCCATCCTGGCCTAAGTTTTAATAATTGCGTTTACTTTCTCCTTTCTACTAACAAATTATTGGTGTGTCTCTAGCCTTGATCCTATTAATTAAATTACATAAGAAAGACATTAAAAAAATACACAAGTTAAACTAATGATTTGGAGAAGTACGAATTTTTTGAATTCTTTATATGATTTGAATAATTTTCATGTTTTGAATCATTGATTAATTTAACATGTTATCAAAGTCATATATCCATTTTATTAGTGTAGTTTAAATGTAATAAGCTTCATTTTATGAAATTTACAATTCATATAAAACAATTTATTAAAAATTAAAAAAAATATTTATCACTCAATCGTTAATATAATTATCTCAGTGAAATACTCTGAAGGAACAAAGTTGAATTTAATATAGTAATATACGGAGCATGCATATCTGTAAATCACGACGCCATTATTATATTACTGCTTAATCTGCGATTTGTAAGGCGTGTGATCCCAAAAATAATCCAGATTAATAATACGTTGATCCCCACGCGCCCGTTATTAATCACTCTAATCTCCTTAATCCTAAACTTAAAAAATACTCCGCGAAAATCACGTGTCTCCCTATAAATGCGAGTACACAACACAGCATAAACCAGCGATTTGTTTTCATTTCTCATCTCGACAAAACCTTTTAGATCCTCCCACAATACCTCCCCACTCTCTGTTTTTTTAAAATTATTTATAACTTAATTTAAAATTTCTTCATCTTAATTTATTTGATTTCAAACACGAACATAAGAGAAATAATTCATAAATGTTTCGTCTTAATTTAATTTTATTTCAACACGAATCATAAATGTTTGTGTGAAAGTGAAGTTAAATTTTTTGCTAAATATTAAAAAGAGTGAGTGATATTAATTGCCAGAGGGAGTACTAAAGTGCGCCTGGGGTTACAGTGCGCATCCTAATCTTCATCTTCTTCCCTCTCTACCTCACATCACAGTAGTCTCTGTCTCTCTCTCTCTCTCTCTCTGGCTTTCACTTTCAAATTCACTTTCACTCTCACTCTATAATAATAAATAAACCCAAACATTTTCAAACCATACTCACTTTACACTTCTCTATTCCCTCCATAATCACTTAGGTTTTTTTTTTTTTTCCATTTCACTCATTTAGTGTTAAATAAAATTCACACTAATCCTTCTTATTTATGGTTTGTATGTAATTGTGAATTGTTCAAAAATGGATCCACCTATTATTAACGAAGGTTCATTCTCGGCGGCGAATCCTTCTTCTTACACCTTGGCTGAGATTTGGCCGTTTGCCGCAGCGGCAAATGGTGGAGGAGGACTGGGACTCAGAATGAGTAGCTTTACGGGTTTATTAGAAGCGGCTGCGAACTCCATTAATGAATCTACTCTGACGGAGCAGAGTGGAAGAAGCGGTGGAGGCGGAGGAGCTGGTGGTGGTGGTGGTGGAGGTAATGTTGGTGTAAGGAAGAGGGATATGAATTCGGAGGATGATTTTTCTAAGTTTGTCTCTACTAGTGATGCTAATGATTTGGTAATTATACTACTAACTTTTTTTTTATTCCTTAAGTGGATAGATTACTGTTGATTTGACGTTGGAAGTTGTTGAATTAGTATCACGTTGCTACCTAATCATTTAAAATTTATCGTTGAATTGAGCTACTTTTACATGTTAATTATGTAATTTGTTCTCTTGCTTGTTGTGTATAAACCCGATTCATTCATCCTAATTGGTGTCGATGTCAAATCAAACATGTATTGACCAAATCCTGGAGGTGTAAGTTCATGATGTATGTGCTAATTTGTGTAACAATTTTTATTCGGATCTACTTTAGATTTCATAACTCTACTTCTAACGAATTCTTATGTTGATATAGTTTTCAGATTTAATGAAGCAACTTATTGATATTCATATTAATTCGAATTATGTTCAGGATGGTTCAGTGGCCAAACGTTTGAAAGCATCCCAATCTAAAGAAGAAAATGGTGCTTCAAAGATAGAAGCAGAATCAAGTTCCCAGACGGCTAACAAGGGGACTGAACAAAGTAGTAAACCTGAGCCACCTAAGGATTACATCCACGTAAGGGCAAGAAGGGGTCAAGCTACTGATAGCCACAGTCTAGCAGAGAGGGTAAAGCCTTCTCTGAACTTCCCTAACTTTTAATGGTGCAATTATTTCTTATAGTGGCTGAGCATAATCTTAATTTATCAGGCCAGGAGAGAAAAGATCAGCGAGAGGATGAAAATTCTGCAAGATTTGGTACCTGGATGTAATAAGGTCAGTAATCTTTTTGAAGTTATCCTATTATCTGCCTTGAGCTTATGGCTAGTGGTGGATATTATATGAAGGGTGACATTTTTTATATGTCTACTGAGGGGAACTACATCAATATTTTGTGTTCTCTGTTAAGATTGAATGCATGTTTCATGTACAATTTGCATTTTCTGCTAGATTTAGTTTGCAACTTTCTTACAGGTTATCGGAAAAGCACTTGTTCTTGACGAAATAATAAATTATATCCAGTCACTACAGCGTCAAGTTGAGGTAGTTCCTCATCTTCCCTGTATTAAAGTTGTCCTTTTTATCAACTCAAGTCATAACCTCATCCGCTCTGCTTTGCTTGAACTTTCCAGTTCTTGTCCATGAAGCTTGAAGCAGTCAATTCAAGGATGAACCACCCTATAGAAACCTATCCTTCAAAAGATGTAAGTTATTTGGTGTTTTTTATGTTCCTTATCTAAGAAACCTGGTAGATGGAATCTGATTTATGTTGATCTAAAACACAGTATGTTCCAGCCTTCAAATTTCGGAGTTGATTATTGATTGAAAGATAAAAATTTGCTGGAGGTTCTTTTATCTGATTTTTTTGTTTAATTTAGATATTGTAGAGTTGTTAGGGGAGATTGAGATGATAAATACCAGAACCAAAACTTTTGACAGTGGTAGATGTGTTTCGCTGTGCTCTTTTGTATATCATATTTGTTCCTTGCTGCAGTTGAAAATCTCTATCACCCAAAGACTGGACCTAGAAGTTTAAGAAGTTTCAAGCACCATGATTATGAGAAATTATGTGATAGTCTTTCTCCAAAAGAAATAATTAAAAAAAGAGAAATTATGTGAAAGTCAAATAAAAAGTTATTGAATTAGTTGATATTGTTATCTTCCTTAAGCATCTGAAGAGTGCTTGACCTCTATGCAACCATATTTCTCGATTTCGAGAAATATGATGCGCTCTCTCTGATCCATGTGTGGGAAACAAGGAAAGATTGTGCTCTCTTTTGATATGGACCTTTTTCATGTACCAATTTGCTATTAAACTGGTCCTATTCAGCTATCTTGAGGTTGTGTCAACAGGAAGATTCCTGCATTAGTGTCTGGAGCATTCTACGTCCAATTACATTTCTAAGGAAGCTTGTACTTTAGATTAAGGTTCATCCGATACAAAGTTCCACTTCTTTGTTGATTGGATAACAGCTGAGATTTTTCTCTGGATTGCATATGGTATCTGTTCGCATAGTTGAATTTCTGATAAATGTGCCTCGACCACTTTTTCTTGTGCTTTTTTCCATGTGTTCTTTTTGGGGCGGGGGGAATCTGCCTTGAAGTTCATCACCATTTACAATTCTTTTATTACCCAATCCTGCATTCAGAGTGATGATGTTTACGGATAAGTATTGAAAGTGAAGTATTAGCTTTTTGCAGCATTGCTAGATCTGCACTTTACCATGTGAAATTAAATGATGTAGTAATATTTAGGACAGATGTAGACATTTTCCAATAGGCTTCCATGCCATCTGGCTCCACAATAAAGTCTATGACGTACTTACTACTCTACTTCTTTTGCCCCACTTTCCAACTTTCACTTTCCCAACTACTCTATTCCTCTCAATCTTTTGTTTTGTTATGTATGATTTTATTATTTTGAAATTGACTACATGATTTACTCCTCCTCAACCACGATCTGCTGTACTTGTGTGACATTATGCGCACCATCTTGAACTACATAACAAAACCAACTGAACTTGTACTTAATGTTTTCATTCATGCATCAACACTAGACTCTATTTATCTTGACTGTATTTTCATTATCAAGTAGTAAATCTCTAAAATACTCATATTCCTTGTAGTGCTTGATTCTTTTCATGTTTTGGCAAGTATAATTTGGGTGGAAAGCTTCTCACCACTTTATTGATTTCGTGGGTCCTCTACTTCTCTTTCAGCTAGCACCATCAGCTTTTGATACCACTGGAATGATTTTCGGCACTCAAGCACCGAGAGAATATGCTCAAGGGGCACAATCCGAGTGGCTCCATATGCAGGTTGGCAACAGCTTTGACAGAGCAACATGACAGATACCCTAATCAATTGGAACATAGATTATTCAGGAACATCATGATGTCTTTTAGAGAACCTTGGTATTGGATCCAGCAGCTGTGTTCCACTATAGAAGAAGCATTCTTAAATGTGTAATCATAATCATTTCCAGTAGAATTGTCTGTATTATCGTTGTATGATCAATGTCGTCTAACTCAAGTGTACTTGTAATATGTTTGTATTGATATAAGAAATAGACTAAGCAAACTTTCTCAGAATATAATCTTGCTCAAATAACAGAAATTTCTAATTTCCATATTAGTCTTGAACTTTGAAGCCGGTAAGTAGTTGTATTTGTAAAGATTGCGCGATAAATCGGAGAAAGAAAAGCAGAGGTTTGGCAGGCAGCAGAACACGATTCTTCAACTTTATTTATAGCAGTGGGCCTGTAGTAGCCAAACTACTACCCAGTTAGAGAGATCTAAAACTCAATGGGTCTACAACACTTTTAGCTTCACTAGGAAATGTTTCAGTCAGTTTAGCAATTAATAATGGGATTCAGGTATTAGTCTATTCTGATTTTCTATCGTCCTTTTAAATTTTATTTGGTCTAGGCTCTACGTAATGTGCAAGTGTTAAGGCATTTGCATTGTCTCCGAGATGAGTTGACGATTCATATACTCGTCTCCAACTTGTTTGGTAGTTGTTGTTGCTTTGTTACGAATGGATTATGGAGAACTCTAAAAGTTGATCAAACTTAATGGAACACAACTGCACAAACAAACCATTTCTACCTGAAATTGAAAGTAAAAAAGACTACACATCTATGTTACAATATTGTAGTCCTTGTAGCATAAAGACTCAATTGCATGTTAAGTAGCACTATAACAATTGTTATGAGAGAGACTAAAACCTAACTGATTTTATTTTTTCTCAAAAAGTACATCTTTTTTTAAAAAAAAGTTGTTCAGACAAACTTTTTGGACAAAATAAGTGTTGTTATGGAGTAATAAAAGTTGTTTTTCAGAAGCTTTTCTTCAACACAATTTTAGAAGCTAAAATATATGTTTTAATTTTATTGGTGAAATACAAATGGCTAAGTATTTATTTTTAAAAAAACTTGGAAAAACTGACAGCTGTGGGATTTGAACCCACGCCCTTTCGGACCAGAGCCTAAATCTGGCGCCTTAGACCACTCGGCCAAACTGTCACATGTTCAAATATTCTCTATTAAACTAAATTAAACAATGAACAACCCATAATATATATCAAAGATATTGGTGAAAAACAACATGACTCTTATTTGATGAGTAACTGCAAAGAACAGAATGATCTGAGTAACCAAATCAACACGTCCATATGAAAAATCAAGAATTGTTGTTGTATTATTGGTTATTACACAATACACACCTGGATAATCTATGTACCAGATGAAAATTTAGACAAATACACAAGTAGACCTGAGAACACAAATTTATGTTTTTAGGCTTTTATTTTCCATTCTGTTTTATTCAATTGTTAATAGTTTATGGCACCAAGTTTTGCTTTGATACCATCAATAACACTTGCATCAATTTTGAAGGCCTTAGTCAACACCTCATCAGGAATTGGTGGCTTTGAAGTAAATAGTGTAGTTGGTAGAACCACTGCTCCTGGCAAATGACTGTTAAAAGCTGTGATTGTCATTGCCTTCTCCTTTCCAACATTCATTTGGAAATGCACTAGTCCTCGGGGTATCACGAACATTTCCCCTGCAGTCAATACTTTGGAATATAACACGTTCTTCGTTGTTAGGAATCCAACGTAGAGTTTCCCTTTAATGACTACTCCGGACTCAGTTGCACGAGGGTGTGAATGAGGTGGATTTAGCCCTCCTGGGGCAAAGTCAACTCGATTCATCGAGAGACCTAGTGTGTTTAACCCTGGGAAAGCAAGAACGTTTCCCACGGTTGCACTGAATCCAAATGCATTTTCAGTGTTTCCCTCTATGGTTAGGCCATCAAAGAAGAAGTCATCTGAAGTAACTTGGGAAGCAGGCTTGCAAGGAAAGCCGTTAAGAGATGTTGATGTATCGTTCAGAATTCCCACGCAGAAATCCTGCAGGGGATCAGGATCAGCAGAATGAGAAGGAAATGGTAAGACTATCAGAATAACCAACAAGAACGTCACACGAATAGCCATTGAATGATCAAACTTGAAATTTAAAGAATAGTGTGTGACAATGTACTAATGGCACAGTAGTTAAAGGGCTATTTATTACTCAAGCCAGCCTTGGTGACATTTCATCAGCAAGAAAGCAACATGCTAAAATCATGTCATATATACATAAAGAAAAGAAATTTAGATTGCCTTATGACAATAGAAAAGTGCAATGTCTCAACTTCAGGAAATAGTCAATCAACTTGTTAGTAAATTTAACTTGGAGATTACGACCTCTGTGAATTATTGTACTACCATTTGTCAAAGCTACGAATCATTCAACTCGTGGTTCTTCATCCTATGGTACAACATGTCCATAGAGACTTCAATCAAGAGTCTGTTGTGGTCAGGGGGCCTCGTAGCGTAAGAGGGTCAAGTGACACCTACAGGTTAAGAGAAGGACTGACAGACTTCTAGGCTGACATGCTTCTGAATATGGAGTACACCACACATATAACACCTTAAGTGAATACCACATCGAACTGTGAGAGAATGATGAAGAGTTTTACAAGGGCGTAGCCCAAAAGACAAATCCATTAAGTTTGTTAGGCCAAAGCTGACAATACGTGTCATGTGTTTGGATTGTAATAGGTCATGAAAAAAAAAGGGAAAATATTGAAGAATACTCCATCAATTACCTTCCATCTCAAACATGGAAACACAACTACATTTTCTGCACTGAGCCATCAGTCACTATCTTCATATGTGGAGTTGTTAGAAGTTTATTCTTTCAGTTGAGTTACTAATAGTTTCCAGATATACTAATAATTATGTCATTTCTTGTTCACTTGAACACTTTATCAGCAACTTTTGACCTTGTAATTGCTGAAATAGATAGGAAAGCTGACTTCTTGGATCTGTAACAACACACTTTGATGCCCAAATGAACATCATTGATGATTGATTAGGTTATTTTAATTATACATCTAAATAAAGCTTTATTATTCAAGGACTTGTTCCATAATGTACAGAGAAACACATGTAAATACTCAAAGATCATTTCAACTAAACTAACCCCTTTTCTTTTCTCTGCGGGATATTTTTGTTAAATAGTCATGACATTATCATCTAAAATTCAAAGACTGGAAAAAGTCGTTTACTAGCTTGATATTGATTATGATCTTAATCAATTTTATTGGGATGATTACGTTGGATATTACTTTTCCATAATTTAATTAGAATACTCCATGCTGCATATAAAAAAAAATTCACCTCTACTGTTGAATAGCATCCAATACTAGAGGTGATAGGACTATATAGAGCCAACAAAATGCTAAGAGACTTGAGAGAATCCCATTAATGCGCTTAACCTTATTCGATTCGAAAAGATGCATTCTTGTTCAAAAATATTAACCACATCCAACTATCAATTGTATCTAGTATGTCATGTATTTAAAAAATTTATGAAGAAACTGATATGCATACTTGCAACTTTATCCACTAATGTGTGAGTAGAATACAATAAATTCAAGAACTCTGATCCAGGATGTAGAAACATCACTCACACCCGGTGTATACATGAATCATGAGTAACGAAGAGAGTACCCAAATCGACAATTACGAATGAATAAATTAAGAATTCTTGTTGCCCTTCTGCATTATTGATTATTACACAATACATACCTGGATATCTATGTACCAGATTAAAGTTTGGACAAATACACTAATAAACCTGACAACACAAAATTATGTTCTAGGCTTTTATTTTCCATTCTGTCTTTCAGCTGTTATACTTTTAAGAACCAAATTTGGATTTGATGTCATCAATAACACTAGCTTCAACCTGAAAGGTCTTAGTCAACACATCATTAGGAATTGGTGGCATAGAAGCAAATAGTGTAGTTGGAAGGACTACTGCCCCTGGCAAATGACTGTTAAAAGCTGTGATTGTCATTGCCTTCTCCTTCCCAACATTCATTTGGAAATGCACAAGCCCTCGTGGCACCACGAACATCTCCCCTACAGTCAATACTTTGGCATGTAACACGTTGTTTGTTGTCAGGAATCCAACGTAGAGTTTCCCTTTAATGACTACCCCGGTCTCAGTTGCACGAGGATGTGAATGTGGTGGATTTAGCCCTCCTGGAGCGAAATCAACTCTATTCATTGAGAGACCTAGCGTGTTCAACCCTGGGAAAGCAAGAACGTTTCCCACAGTTGCAGTGAATCCAAATACATTGTCAGTGTTTCCCTCTTTGGTTAGGCCATCAAAGAAGAAGTCATCTGAAGTAACTTGGGAAGCAGGCTTGCAAGGAAAACCGTTAATAGATGTTGATGTATCGTTCAGAATTCCAACGCAGAAATCCTGCAGGGGATCAGGATCAGCACAATGAGAAGGAAAAGGTAAGACTACCAGAATAACCAACAAGAACGTCACACGAATAGCCATTGAATGATCAAACTTGAAATTTAAAGAATAGTGTGTGACAATGTACTAATGACATAGTAGTTCAAGGGCTATTTATTTGTCAAGCTAAGCCTTGGTGACATTTCATCTTCAAGAAAGCAACAGGCTAAAATCAAATCATAAAGAAAGAAAATTTATTTGAGGTTAGTTAGCCTTTTTGACAATAGAAAAATGCAATGTCTCAACTTCATCAGGAAATAGTCAATCAACTTAGTAGTAAATTTAACTCGGGGATTACGACCTCTATGGATTATTTTACCATTCGTCAAAGCTACGAACCGTTCAACTCATTTCTTATCAGGTAGTTCTTCATCCTAGCCCTTCCTATGGTACAACAACTCAATAGAGTCTTCTGTCAAGACCCTGTTATGGTCAGGGGGGCTCGTATTGAAAGACGGTCAAGTGACACCTACAGGTCAAGAGAAGGACTGACAGACTTCTAGGCTGACATGCTTCTGAATATAGAGTACACCGTACACATAACACCTTAGGCGAATACCACATCCAAATGTGAGAGAAAAGTGAAAGGGTTTTACAAGGGCATAGCCCAAAAGACAAATCTGTATAGTCGGGCCAAAGCGGACAATACGTGTAATGTGCTTAAGTTGTGATAGGTCACGAAGAAAAAAGGGAAAATATTGATCAATTACCTTCCATCTCAAACAGTTAGCTGAAAGTGTCCAAATCCTATTGGAATCACAACCACATTTTCTACAGTGAGATTGACAAGTCCATCATGTCATGCCATCAGTCACTTTCTTCATATGTGAATTGTCAAAAGTTTATTTTTTCAATTGAGCTAGCCTTGTTAATTTAGTTTCAAGATATAATTATGTCATTACTTGAATACTTTATCAGCAGGTTATGACCATCTAACTGCTGAAATAGATAGGAAAGTTGACTTCTTGGATCTGTAACAACACACCTTCATGCTCAAATGAACATCATTGATTAGGTCATTTTAGTTATACATACATCTAATTAAAGTTTTATCATACAAGGACTTGTTCCATAATGTACAGAGAAACACAAGTAAATACTCAAGATCAAATTAAGAAAAGATCACCTCAGCTAAACTAACCCCTTTGGCCTATTCTTTAGCTTGACTATTAGTAGAACAAAGAAAAAAAAATATCAAATTGGAGGAAACTGGAGTAGTTAAACCTACCGGTGCGCGATATTTTTGTTAAATAGGCTTTGACATGGTCAACTAAAATTCTCAATCTGGAAAAAGTCGTTTATTAGCTTGACATTGATATGATCCTAATCATTTTTTATTGGGATGATACGTCCATGTTCGTTGGATATTACTTTTTCATAACGTAATTAGAATACTTCATGCTGCATATAAATGACCGTCAATAGTACGTTCGAAAATCTATTGAATTTACGAAACCATACATGAATTTAGTCAAGTGTTTGGTTGGTAATATTCAGATAAAAGATAACTAAAAATACAGTACTATTTTGGAACTAGATAAACTCAACTTTTTTCAACTCCAGTGTTATATAGCATTCAAGTCAATTGAGGATTTTTTACGTTGTGTTAACGATAACGATATTAACAATAGTATATTTTCCTTGGTATTGCATAGTATGAACTATATGATCTGAGTAAGAATATTAATAATACGACATGTATTTCAAAGATTCTAGAAAGAAACTGATATGTTCAATTTCAAATTTGCCCACAAATGAATGGTTCAACTCAATTGACACACATGCTACCAAACTTTCAAAGACATTCTTGCACCAAAGGAAGCTCTTCCTCCAGATGCTATTTCTGAAGAAAACAGAACGAGCCTTTTATCTTTCTCATGACATGACTCTAGAAGCAATAGTATTGATCACAAATCACTAAGGACTGATTCCATCCCAATCTCTCTCTGATGCTGCTGTGATGAGAACGGTCCTGCGGCTTGTGTAGTTATTTAAGAGCATTTGGTTCACTGGCAAATCTCTAGAGCAGCTGGACTAATAGGTATCACACCAGAAGGTGATACAAGTGCGTCCACGAGAACGTCATTTGGAGTTAGTGGTATAGTACCCTCATCCACTATTTGAACTGAGTAAGAAAGTGCAACTGCGGACCAAAGTGAAAAGTTACTATAGAAAGCAAAATTTGTTGCATGTAATCCTGGAAAGAAGCAGACAAAGAGACATACTTTTGAGAGGTTGCTTCCAATTTCTCTTCTCGGCAAGCTCTTGATATCTTGATAAAAAAGTGTCATAGTATCTGTTTTTGTCAAACCATGAAAAACAAAGGATCATCAACAAGAGGACAAAAATGTAAATTGTATTGAAGACTGACCAGGCAAAACATGCAATTACTCTTCTTCTTATTTGGTTTTTCCTTTTTGCATCAACAGTTCTCTTCCTTTCTTGTACTTCTTCTCTATCTTATCTTAATCAAAACTGTTACTTTTGCAGAAGAAGAATAAACAGAAAAAGGGATAAAACCTACCCTCCACCGCGGCCCAACCGTCTTCCAGCTTTGTCAAATGCAAGTCCTTCATGAGAGAAAGTAAATTTATAATTTCCAAAAGCAATATATTTACCAATTATTTCAAGCTTTGAATCATATAGCGTTTCACAAATTAATGACAGACATTAACATACTTACCAGGTAAAATTAACAAATCAACAGGCTCATTGGCGAACAAGACTGCAACAACAAAAAGTCTTTCAGTTACTAGCATTAAGTCCATAATCCTGCGTTTTCACCTTTCAAAGAAAAAAATAAATGTATGTACCAACAAACATATCCAAGATATTAGCTGTAAATCCAAACATAACCCCCAGAAAATGTATCCATTACTTGGTTAGTATTTTAATGAAGTAGGACTCAAAGAACAGCAGATGCTCTTGTTTCTCCATTTTCCTCCTCCTTGTTCGGATAAGTGTAAAATGTGACACTTCTTTCAAGTTTCAACAACAGTACAATACAATGGCACACGAGGAAAAGGTATCAGTTCCAGAGATGCCAAAAGATCTTCTTGTAAACATGAACCTAAACATATATTACGCTCTTTTTCATCTTATACAAATGAACCTGAAAACCTGCTATGCCCCTTTCCATTTGTGTCAGGCATATTATAATCTTTGAAACTCCTCAATCAAAGCAGCCAAAATTCTTTAATGCTTTCACCTTTATTATTCTGTTCATGTGTTGCCAGTGATAGACAATTGCTCCAGTCGTGCTGAGGCACACCCAAAGTGTATACTATATCTAGACTATACATTGAATATGTTTTCCGTCAAAAAGTTCGCCAGATAACCATGAGTTTGGGGAGTGGAAATTGCGTTCACAGAGCATGTCCTGTTAGCTATAGAAACTAACTAGTTTGGCTGGCATTTAATATTTAAAAGGAAGGGGCATAGTTTCCAAAGGGAGCTCTAGCAACTACTATGTAATTGTAACAACATATATGAGAACAAACAAAAAAAAAGATTCATTTTAAACAAGAAACAGACAACTACATCTAACATGAGGTGTTCCAGATAATT
Source organism: Solanum acaule (assembly GCA_036250505.1). Classification (NCBI taxonomy): domain Eukaryota; kingdom Viridiplantae; phylum Streptophyta; class Magnoliopsida; order Solanales; family Solanaceae; genus Solanum; species Solanum acaule. The sequence goes on along the minus strand of JAJOOR010022657.1, from coordinate 1,736 downwards.
TATTCAAGAAATGCACTTGAAGGAAGTTATTAAAACATAAAGCAAGGATATCCTAACATAGTAACTACCATTAGAGGATTTTCTGAAATGACACAAATTTCCACACTAAAATACGACGTTGAGACAGAGAATGAAATTGTTCCACATTTTGAACTTATTGAAAGTTAAAATAAAACGAGTTGATTATGTGCATCTACCTATTATTACTGCAGTCAGAACAGTTACAGCAGTGAGAAGAAAAAGTACTATTTGTTACAAAAGAAAAGTAAATGTACCATCTTCGCGTTCATTTCCATCAGCATCTAATGAAGCTGGTTCCAGAATGTTCATTGAATTTGCAATCAAATCCTCAGTGCTTGAAATGTTAAGCATTCGCATGTTTCTGTTCCTATCCTCCACTCTTGGAACAAATAGCTTCTTTCGCATCTGCAAAACCTAATCTTATTTGAAAATGGTAAAAAGAGAACAAGAACTAAGGTCTATAACAAGCTAAACACTTAACAATGAAGAAAAAAAAAAACTGAGACTTGTAATAATGTTTCCACCTAGTGCTTCATAAAGAAAAATAGCCTTTCCAATAGTCAGGTATGAACACCGCCTAGTCTTTAGGTAATTAGTTCCTCATTAGTAATTTAGAATATATTAGTAGAGAAGTATTTACCATATCAGATATCCAATACAGCATACTCCTTATATCGATTAATCAATCAACCACGACTCAAATTGATGTTAAATAGAATTCCTAGTGTTGGCCTATGAGCCTCAGAATTGTTACAAACAAAAGATTTAAACAGAATACTCCTGCCCTTTTACACCCCAAAAATCCCCTAATTTTCAAATGCAATTCTGAAACACACCTCTGAATGGCTACTGAGAATATGAGATAGTATTCGGCTTGTATCTACTTCTCGCAAGGCACTACAACTTATGTAAGCGCACAATCCCTTGCAAGCCTTAAACCACGGGGCCTCCATTACAATCCTTTGTATAGCTTCATCTAACCAGTCGCATAGAAATCAAAGCATCACTACACGTTCAAAAGGAAAATTAAATCAATGTCTACAACTACTACGTTTATTGAAAAGAAGTACCTTCTTCGGATCTAAGGGTCGGATCCATGGATTTGAGATCTCTTTTAACAACCAAACGGAGGGCCTTTTTCTGCTTGAAAATTGTGTCCAAATGGGCAGGGTCAGAAGTGAAGTTCTGTTCTCCGGCGGTGCTCATGGTGGCAGTGGCGGAACACGGTGAGGTTTGACGGCGGAGTATAGCGGAGCGGGTGGGGAAGAAGCGGCTGGTGGACAGTGACACTGTCCAAGGAATGGTCATCTAATCGCCTCTTGTCCGTTACACACACGCGGTTAACCATTGGAGTAATTTAATATTTTAAAATTACCAGAAGTTTTTTATTATAATATTGATGTATAATCTTTTAAATTTTAAAGGCCAAAGTCATCTGCGGCCACTCAAAGTTGTCTGCATATTTCACTTGAACACCTTAACTGAGACTTGTACCTATTGAACACCTCTACGACTTCAGATTGATACCTATTTGACATTTTTTTATTAATCAGCCCCAAATGTTAAGTGAGTGAGATACACTCACGATGACATGGCATAATAACGAATTAAATTATGACATATGTCATTTTGGTCAAAAATATTATTAAAAAACAATGGGAAAGAAAAAAAGATATTTTAAAATTAAAAAATAATTATTATGTAATCCCTATACA
>JAJOOR010022656.1:0-22539 GCA_036250505.1 Solanum acaule | reverse complement strand
CCCCCCCCCCCCCCCCCCTCCTCTTTCCCTTTTCCCTCCTCCCCAATTTGAATTCTAATTTACTTTTAAACAAAAACATCCACCTCACAAAACAAGAAGCAAGCAAGCCCCCATTTTTTTATTGTGATGTTTTTTGAATCACCTATATTAACACTTTTACTTCAAATTTTAATGGAATTCTTCCTCTTTTCATTTTTAATAGGTTGAAATTAAATTTTGCATTGTCATGGTGGAAGAAATGATGGTGATGAGTATGGTAGTTTCTCTAGTGGTGATCCAGTGGTAAATATTGTATGTTATATATATGTCTATTGTATAGTATTTGTATATCTCATGTATTACTAGACACACGACATGCAAAAAAATACATATAATTGATATACAATAACATACTTTTATATTTTGTTTATGTCATGTGTGTGTTTTTACTAGATATATACTATTATAGTATCCTGCAATAACATAATTGTATGCTTTGCGTATACCAATTGCAAATAATTGTACTTATGTCCCGAAAAATGCCTTGTATTATTTTTGTATAAGAGAACAGTGGCAGAGGTAGGAATTTTACGAAGGGTGTCTAGAAATTACACAACAAAGGCTCTTTTTAAAAAAGGGAAAAATTGTGAGATTTGAACACGCAAACACTAACTCATTCAAGGCGTCTGGAACCCATCTAGGGGTCTAAAACCACTGCGCTAAGACAATCTATTATGTTAAGGGTGTCCAGAATATACTATTTAATCACTTCATATATCATTTTACATGTGTTAAGGGTGGACACCCTCACATGCACATGGGTACGCCCCTGCAAGCGAAGGTCATTCGTCGATAAGACCAGATATGCCAGGGAAAGCAGAAGATAGGATAGGATAGATAAGATAGATTGGAGTTTTCCCGCTTCCTATGTTGCATAAAAGAAAAGACCTAATTAAGAGACGAACTTCTTATCTTAAGTTTCTTTGTTCCACGTCCGCTGGCTTATTTTTACTTTGAGCTTGTAATAAATATTTTGAACCTATTTTATGTTCGTTTTTGTGAGTATGGGTAGTTTATCCAATTGAATATTATTTAAGACAATACAACAAATAAAGTGATTATCTAACACCACAAACTTTGAAAGGTGCCTAACATTTTCCCCAATCAACCAGAAATTTCATCAAGATTCTCTTTCCAAAACAATTTGAAAATCATTTTTATTTTCAAAAGTGATATTTTTTTAATTTTAAAATTCATACATTATAATTGATGTACTATGATTCTCATGTTGCTATCCTAGACAAGTGTGCTTTGTGTTTCTATGGTTGCATAGCCCACATGTCTCCATGTGGACCTCCAAATGATTCTTTGAAATCACATGTCCTAATGCCCCCTCTCCCCACCCCCACCCCACCCCCTCAATCAAGGAAGAGTGTGAATGTTGCAAATTTTTATATTTTATTTTTGTATATAAGTATATGCTATTTTATATTTTATATTCTTTTAGTACAATACCATGTGACTATACAAAAATATTGATGAAATTAGACTTTGACCAATCTTTCCACTTTCTTTGACCAATCACCATCAGATTGCAATGTTTCACGGATACAGTTGGGAAGTTAAGTCATACTTATTACTAATTGTTTAATTAGTAAGTTAATTTATTTGTTTTGGGGAAAACAAGAAATATATACTTTTTTTAAAAAAATAAAATAAATTAGTGATGTGCTAATTAAGTGAGATGCTTATGAATATAAACAATTTTATTAAGGAACTTATAAGACGGAAGAATTAATTTTGTAGGTCATTTTCAATTATATTTGGAGTGTTATTTAGGGTGACGGTAAACGATTGAGGTATTATTTACTAATTGATAGAAGTGATTGAAACATAGGAGTACTACTCCTTTGTCCACTTTTATTTATGGCTTTATTTATTTATTTAAAGATGTCTATTTTTATTTGTCTAATTAAGAAAATTAAAAAATAATTTACTATTTAGTTGATAATTTTTGTCTTATATTTAATTATAATCATTTTAAAAAAATATTAAATTTATTATATTTAAAAAATAATATACAAATAAAAATAGACAGAAAAGTAATATAGTAGAGATCTCGTGCTAGAATTTCAACCACTATATGCTTGGGAATTTCACTTGTGTACTTTAGTTGAGGTCACCATAAATTGATCCAAATATCATTATTATTAAAAGAATAAATGTATTAGCAGCGTTGTTTCAATAATAATGGTTCTTAAAGTCAAACTTTATCAAGATATTTTGATTTTTTCTTTTGCTAGTTGATATATATATAAATTGAATATTAATAGTATCAATTAGTGTAAAATTCTACAAATGAAATTTGGATAGAATAGATAATACACATATCTTATAAAGTAAGAATGTAACAATGAAATCTTTTGATTTAAAAAATATAATATAAGGTTAGAATAATAAAACTTGACTCAAAAATTGATACCAATGACATCAAAATAGTGTTTAGGCTGAATTTGATAAATTGATATAATGGTATTGAAATAGTGTTAACTTGTTGTAGTGCTTGAAATTTGAAGAAGACATCAAAAAATAAATTTCATTTTTTTGTAAACAGACAACAATAAATCTTACATAATAAAAGAATAGAAATAATGTAAGGTGAATGAAAAAAGTAAATATAAAAATAATAAAATGGATTCATATGAATCCTCATGATATAAATGATACAACCAAATAGATAGTCACGTAAGAGCGCATAATATATATATCCACTCAAATTTATTGATGATAAACTACATATATTCACTGCACTCAAAAAATGAAAAAGAAATAGTTTAATGTACTGACTAAGCTTTTGCTACACATGATCGTGTTTTTAATATGTTGTTTTACTTTGAATTCATGGAGAAGATTATTTTCATGACTTTGCAATTTGTGACCTCTTCATTATATAATGATAATTTTTATTCATATGTTGTTTTACTAAGAACTTATGCAAATGATTATTTTTATGACTTCGTAATTTGTGACCTCTTGATTACATAATGATAATTTGTATTCATATATTAATTTACTTTGAATTTATGCATAAGATTATTTTCATGACTTCGCAATTTGTGACCTCTTGATTACATAATGATAATTTTTATTCATATATTGTTTTACTTTGAATTTATGAATAAGATTATTTTCATGACTTTGCAATTTGTGACCTCTTGATTACATAATAATAATTCTTATTCATATGTTGTTTTATTTTGAATTTATGTAGACAATTATTTTCATAACTTTGCAATTTGTGACCTCTTGATCACATAATGATAACTCTTATTCGTATGTTGTTTTACTTTGAATTTATGCGGAAAATTATTTTAATGACTTTGTAATTTGTAACCTTTTGATCACATAATAATAATAATTATTTCTGTGTCAAGACTCACTTATAAAAATGGGAGGAAAAAAAAGAGAGCTACTCCATGCACTATGCATGTGGTTGGTCTAGAAATGTTGAAACATAGTCTTACATTATATTTTTGCAAGAAATTATGTTCATGACTTGAACCTATAACCTCTGGGTGGCACAATAACAATTCTTACATTTGTACCAAGCTACTTACTTACAAAATATGAGAGATAAAAATGAGCAATCTGATGTACTAGATCTTACGTATATGTGTGGAAAGGTCAAACTATATTGACATTTGTATATAATTTACTTTGCATTTTTGCAAGAGATTTTAATTGCGTCCACGATTTGAATGACCTCATGGTCTCACAACGACAAATTTCACTGTTGCGCCGGGACTCATAGAAAAAAAGAAACAAAAAATTCATAAAAGATATTACTAACACCCCCTCCCCCACCCCCCCACACAAAAAAAAAATCAACTAGATAAATATTAATGATGATATTTGACTGAAGAAGTCATGATCATTGGTGTATTAGCATAAAAACAAAATCCCAAATGGGAAATTGAATTATTTTCATGCATGTGGTGGTTAAGTAACAGCATCTTGAATAAGTTTCAAATTTTTAGTCTAAGCATAATTATTAATTATTGGACACTTTGAAAATTGGTATTTGCTGACTCAAACACAGTACATAAGCACTTGCAAGAACGTTACTATTTTCATTAGTTTAGTGGAGTGATAAAAAAAAATTAATAAAAAGATGTACCAAGTATCCATATGTTAGAAATAATATCATTAAATTCATTAATTCGATAAATTTAAATTCACAAATCATAAAACTCATTTAAGGAAAATCGAAAAGTCCTCTATTTCCACTCGCTAACCACTTTTTGATCTTATATTTTAAAAATAGCCATTGCTATGAATTTTCAAATTTCACTGACGAAACTTCATGACAATATTCTGAAATTTTACTAGTAGAATTTAAAACTCATAGCAACTACTTTTCAATTACAAAAGTTTAATTATGGCTATTTTTGAATTTTACCTAAATATGATAGAGCAATTGTATTCCAAGATTTAATTAGAAATATTTACGGTATTTAGAGTACATGCCTTCGCAAGTAGCAATAAATAGAATATGTTGAATCAAGATAGAAAACTATCGTAAACCAGTTAACAAATAAAACGAGTTCACATTTGCAAATATCTAAGGTTTGATAGGAAAAAGGGGACCCTTCTCATCCCCGCTCTTACGAGAGTCCAATAAAGAAAAGGTTATATGTCCGATAAAGAAAGACAAAACTTGTTGAGTTTCAAATTTGAGTCAAAATACAAGATCAATTACCTCCAAAACAATTTTTACAAATCAATATGTGCAAAAACTTGGTTAGATGAGCAAAGGATCAAGAGATAGAAGAAAAATGCAACTCAATAGCACAACAAAAAGGAAAAATTACATAAATACATAGCTTAAATATCATAATCTCTAAAATTTTCTATCATTTTTAAAAAAATTACAAAATCTTCTCTCGAATACATCCTTCTCGTTAAGTAATGTATCATTTGCAATGTATCGAACAATTAAGGAATGTATCCGAGAGCAATAAAAAATCCAAAATTTTATAATTAGGAAAACATTCAGAATATGATATAATTATCCCAAATGTATGAGATTTCGGTAAGTTTCCAACAAAAATCATAAGCCATATATCCACCAATTAGTTGGATGCCAATGAACAATGTACAAGAATTGAGTGACAACTTATATTTTAATAGAATTTGTATATGACATTCCAGAAGTGTAAGGTTTGATTTCAATCAAATTTTCTCTGGACCTAAGAAATATTCAAATAAAAAAGAACCATTATATTTTATTTTATTGTTTTAAAAAATGTATATAAATTACTCTATTTGTTCCAATATGCTTGTTGGCATTTGGCCATGATAGGAAATGTAAGAACAATAAACTTTTGTCACATGACTTGAACATGCAAGAAGTGGTGTGTATAATTTGGTATGTATTAAACTCCTTTGTGATTTGGATAGTCCCTCCATTGATTATATCTAGTAAAATAGAAGCAGACAAAGTAGAAACTCTTTATGCTAGGCTAAAAATGTTGTATTATATATACTATGGAATGTATTAATGTGTATAATGTAACCCGAACCCCTTCCTCAAACATTACTAAAAGGAATCATGCTTGGCCACTTACATGTATTGATGTATATTAACTTATAATATATCATCTTGTTTATCAAAAAGAAAAAAAAGTAACAAAAGTAATTTAAGATTATATTAACAAAAGTTATAATTGGTCATGCCAATCTTGTGAAGTATCCGTTCGTAGTAATGTTTGCATCTCAATACGTAAAAATAAAATAGTATACGCCATAACATGTATCCTAGTCAATGCCTATATTAAGCCATGCTCAATTTGGCAAATAAGTTGCAAATTTTGAGAATGCACGTCTAGAAATCTTAATTCATTTTCAGTGTGTCCCGTGGATACCTGACGTTGATGTGACAGACAAATTTGGAGGGATTTAGATAATGATTGTGTAAGTTTAAGTGTTCGACTGACACAAAGAAGATGAGTTGAGATGTCTAGATATGCATCTTCAAAATTAGAGTATTTAGTTTTCGGCTGAGGCTAAATTAATACGTCTATCCATGTAATATGTATTATACCTTTGAAAATCTAATTTGGAAATCTATTTTTTCAAGTAAAGAAAATTAAACGGTAAAATTGAATATTTAGAGTACTTTTACCACATGTTGGAAATATGGGTTTGAGTGGAAACACAACCCTTAGGATACCCTGCACTAGGGTATAGTCCAAGAAAACAAACACAAGTTTACAGCTCATAATTCTCAAATATTAATCATTCATCGTACTATTTTTTACTTCGACTGTTCTTAACTTCTTCAATCTCTCTAACTGCAGTAATAACATTGATTTCATCGATTCATACTGGATAAGTAAAAATGAACAAAGTATGTAAAAATGAACAGAGTGAAACTATATAATTTTTTTATTTTATAGAAACTAGGCTAATATATTTTTCGTTCTATTTTACATGTTATAAATTTTTTTGAAAGTCAAACGATATTAATTTTGACTAATATTTTAAGATGTATTTTTTACTCATATTGATATGAAAATATTGCAATTTATAGTACTTTTTGTATAATTTGTATATCTAAATTTTATTTTAAAATATTGAATTAATGTAATCTAATTTAGCTTTGAAAGTTAGTCAAATTATATATATACATATTGTAACGACCTGTTTCCGTCGTTATAGAAATGCCAACGGGGAAAATTTTGGGGCCGGAAAACTTTTCCGTAGTATTTGGATTTCCCAATCTAGTCCAGATTTGGACGAAATCGAAGTCTTTGAGGTGTAGGAAAATCTGGTAACAATCGGGTGATTCATTTATGATTTTGATTGCATGAGTAGTTAGATAACTCGTTAAGGAATCCGTACGACTTTACGGAATTGAATTCGGGTGAGTAGAACTCCCGAAATCCATCTTAGAGTGAAGGGTATTTTCTGAGCGTCGTGGGTTAGAGGTGTGTTGTGAGATGGAGATTTTGGAATTATTAAAATAGCTCACTGGTTCCGTGCAAGCTGCCCTGACGGGATTTCGGTTGCTCTGGCGAGGCCGCTACAGCACGGTAAGGGCAGCTGTGGCGGGCTCTACGCGACTTAAGGTCGTTAATAAATCCCTAAACGACCTTATTATGCACTTTTAGACTTTTAGAGCTAAGGAACGAACCCCAGGCGACTCCTACTCATTTTTCACCATTCTTGAGGCTAAATGTAAGCTTTTCACCCCCACAAATCCATTTTTCGATCCGTATAACGTAATAGAATGGGTGAATATTGATGGGGGAAGGTTTTGTTATAGATTATATGGTGGAAACAACCCTAATTTGGATAATTGGGATTATGAGTTTGATCTACGGTTCATAGAATTGTTAGTAATTCAGGTAATTAGTGATTGTTTATTGATTCTTGTATTATATTGATTGTTTGTAGACCAAGAACAAGCGGAACGAATCCGAAAAGGGAAGGATCAAGTTTCTTAGGGTTTCAAGCTTGTTTCGGGGTAGGTAATGGTTGTGATTCTATTATTGTGTGATGTATGTTTGTTCTTGCTTCATTATGATACTTGTATAGGTATGAATGTTGCAGTGTTGATCACACTTGTTGTAAATGAAATAGAGGAATGATGATTGCCATGAAATCATGACTTAAATGTATGATCTTGATGATATACTTGTGATTGTGATTGTGGTGTGTTGAATGGATCGGTTGCCACATTTCGGCATAACTAACTTGGATCGGCTGCCACGTTCTGGCATAACTATGGGATAGGTTGCCACGTTCCGGCATAATTATGAAATCGGATACCACGTTTCGGTATGCTAATTGTTTGGATTTTTGGTTCCATGAGAGGACCAATGATTTGATATAAAACGTGAAGTTGTTCGTTGATTGTATATGTTGATATATATATATGCATGTGATTATAATGTTGTCTTGACTTGCTTATGTTGCACTTAGTGGGGTAGCCGCGTGATCCTACCAGTACACTGTGGTTGTGTACTGATACTACATTTCCTCTTATTTTTGTTGAGTACAGGGGATCTTCAAGCGGCTACTGACAGACCTCGCTTAGGAGATCAGTGATCGTTCGAATTCAAGGGTGAGCCAATTCTTCCGGGCTGCCATGGAATTCTCTTTCGTCTATGTCAAACATTTTTGGACTTAGACTTATGTTCTAGTTAGTGATTAGTTCATTAGTTTGGGGTTGTATACCTTTTTGTTTAGACTTGGTTCATTGTTAGATGTTTTAGTACATTGACTTTCAGGTTCTAGGTTATTTCTTCCGCATTGTTTAGTTCGTTGTTAGACTTTTGTTGGAGTTTATGGGAACTCCCTATTTATTTCCTTAGTATTTAACTTGTTCGTATCCTTAAATGCCTTAGTTTTAGATCAGTTGCTTTGTTTGGGTTGTAGTAGTGGTTCTCCCACCGGAGTGTTAGTGTGAGTGCCAATCACGATGGTTTAGGTCGTGACAAAGTTGGTATCAGAGCCTAGGTTCGTTGATCTCGATGTACCAAAACGAGTCTAGTAGAGTCTCGTGGAATGGTACGGGGACGCCTTTACTTTTCTTCGAAAGGCTATAGGACTTTAGGAAATCTTTTCGTTTTCTCGTCTCCTTTCGTGCTATGACATGATTCCCATTGGTATCTGGTGATTCAAATTGGTATCTAACCTCCTTCACTCTTCTGTCTGCAGATGGTTAATACTAGATTCAATGGCATTAGGCCCGTAGCTTCCGTCAATGCTCCAGCTGAGGAATCTGCAGCGAGAGGTCGCTGTCGAGGTAGGGGTAGAGGAAAAGCTAAGGGTAGAGTCCGTGGAAGAGTAGCGCTTGCTGGAAATGGAGCTCTTGTGAATAAGAATCCTCCTGCGCATCATGAAGATATTGAAGAGGAGAATGTTGAGGATGTGGGACAAGAGGAATAGGTGCAGGCCGAGACTGTTGATGTTCCCCCCATAGACCCAATGTTAGCTCGACAGATCATGTCTTTCTTGAAACGGTAGGTTGGTCCTGGAGTGCTTCTTTCTGTTCAAGCAACTCAAGCTCCTACTAATCCTCCTGTTGTTAGCACTGTGCCTAAGACAGTGGAACGAGAGGTAACAATGCTTTCTTCCGTCCTTTATTGGGTTCTATTATGATTGGTAATGAGCATGAAATGTTGACTAAGTTTTTTAAGCTAAAGCCTCATGTGTTTCTTGGTTCTGAGAATGAGGATGCTTATGAGTTCATCTTAGATTGCTATAAGAGGCTTCATAAGTTGGGAATTATCCATCTGCATGGGGTTGAGTTTGTGTCCTTTCAACTTCAAGATGAGGCTAAGCAGTGGTGAAGAGCTTATATGGAATGCAGATTTTCTACTTTACTCCATTTACTTGGACCCAATTTCATGCTCTGTTTCTAGAAAAATATGTGCCTAGGACTTTGAGGGATTGCAAGAAAGATGAGTTTATGGCATTGGAGCAAGGTGGTATGACTGTGGCTGCTTATGAGGACAAGTTTCATGCTTTATCTAGATATGCTACTCAATTGGTGACTACTGAGGAAGAGAGAATCCGGTTATTTATTAGGGGATTAAATTCTGAGTTGCAAGTATTATCTGTTCATATGACTTCTGCAGGGAGAAGCAATAATGAGGTGACAGACTATGTTAAGAAAGTAGAGGGGGTGAGGCGAGACGATCAAGCTAAGGCATGGGCAAAAAGGGCAAAGAACTCGAGTAACTTTCAAGGTTCTTATTCCAAGGGGTCCGGAAGGCCAACGCTTGCAGCCAAGCCAATTCAGTCTGCTATGCCCGACTCTACATGTAGTTACTCGAAAACTCCATCTCATAATTTTCAGGATAGGGAGGGAGTCGCGCCTTCGACGGGTGGCAGACCATCTTTGATCGTACTTGTTACAACTGTGGTGAACCTGGGCATATGAGGAGAGATTGTCCCCACCCACGTGTGTTAGATTTCGCGCAACAGCAGTCTAGAGCAGTGGTACCCGCAATGAATGGTAATAATGGTAGAGAACGTCCACAAGGTGGGCGATGAGGTAATCAACGAGGCCGTGGGGGTAGAGGAAATGGTAATGCAGGCAGGGGTAATGTGAAACCAGGCAGGGGAGTGGTTCGTCAAGAGGATAGGGCTCAGTGTTATGCCTTTCCGGGCAAGAATGAGGCATAGGCGTCTGATGCGGTGATCACAATTACTATTCTTATCTGTGACCGGATGGCTAATGTGTTATTTGATCCGGGTTCTACTTATTCTTATGTATCTGTGCGATTTGCCTCAGAGTTTGATATGATTTGTGACATACTTGATGCCCCTATCCATGTTTCTACCCCAGTTGGAGAGTCAGTCATAGTTACCCATGTCTATCGTGCTTGTCATATTTTGTTTATGGGTTTTCAGACTTAGGTTGATCTGGTGATTTTGAATATGACTGACTTTAACATAATCTTAGGCATGCCTTGGTTGTCCCCCTATTATGCCATACTTAATTATAATACTAAGTCCGTAACTCTAGAAATTTTGGGAAGGGAAAAATTAGAGTGGGAAGGGGTGCATAAGCCTAAGCGAACTAAGATCATATCCTCCATGCGGGCTAATAAATTGATAGGGCAGGGTTGTTTGGCTTATTTGGCTCATATTAGGATGTTGAGATTGAGGCTCTATCCATTGGGTCTATTCCTGTGGTGTCAGAATTTTGAGAAGTGTTTCCTAGTGACTTGTCTGGTATGCCTCTGGATAGAGATATAGATTTCTGCATTGATTTAGAACCTGGTACTCGTCCCATTTCTATCCTTCCATATCGCATGGCTCCGACAGAATTAAGAGAGCTTAAGGCTCAAATCCAAGAGCTTCTTGATAAGGGATTTATTCACCCTAGTGCTTCCCTATGGGGCGCTCCAGTTTTGTTTGTTAAGAAAAATGATGGTAGTATGAGAATGTGTATAGATTACCGGCAATTGAATAGGGTCACTATTTGAAACAAGTACCCTTTGCCTCGAATAAATAATCTTTTTGACCAATTGCAAGGTGCATCGGTTTTCTCTAAGATTGATCTAAGATCCGGTTACCATCATGTAACATCTCGCAACTAGAAAGAACTAAAAGGAAGTTTAAAATCTGGAAGTAGTTATTTTTGGGAAGAATTTGAAAATCTAGAAATTTGGTAAAGGTGTTAAAGTGAGTTTTTGGTCAACTTCAAACGGCCATAATTCCTTGCTCAAGATGAGTTAGGTGTGATTCCATATATGGTTGGAAAGCCCTTGGAATGATCTTTCCAACGCCACCAAGTTTGAGTGATTTTGAGTTCATATGAGCAAGTTATGCCCTTCGGAAGTTGGGTTGTTCAAATAAGGAAATGTTCAATCCGAATTTTAAAGGGGTAATTTAGTCTTTTCCTTGACCTATTATTTCATCCGTGTTTAGGAGATTAATTGGGATAAAACCATAATTTGGTCAATTTAGAAAAGTTAGAGTTCTCGTTAGGGATTGGAGAAAAGAGAAAATAGGAGAAAAGCGAAAGAAGTTAAAGATTCGTCAAGATTCATCGAGATTAGCTTGTGGATTTCGTCGGAGGTGATCCCTACAAGGTATGTGAGATCACATAGCATTGGGTTAGTTCACCCACGCGCCAATCATGATTCAATTTCAGCGAAGTTATTAGATTTGAAAGTAAATTATTGAGTTCTTGGAGTTTTCTTGAGATTGATTCATGTTGTTAGTTGAGTTTTTCGAGTAGAATCTGATGTATATTGAGGGTACAAATGATTCTAAGTGCTTAGGGAAAGGACCATTGAAGTTTAGAGATGAAAAACGAGCAAGAAAAATCAGGAATTTTCTGGGCAAGGGCTTGGGGAGCCGCACCTCCCAGAGCGCCGCAAAAGTTCCTCTGAACTTTGGGCTCTGGGGCAACACTCCAGCTAGAGCGCCACAACTTCAGCTCTTAAGTTTGTGCTCTGGTGCCCTGCGCCTTTCAGAGCGCCAAGGTCGCCAGTTCCTTCTATTTCTTCCCCAACCTTTCGTATTAGTTCCTTAGCAGTGTACCTATATTTTCTAGTTGATTCCAACATTCTAAGGTACATCTAAAAATCATGAAATAATCCATAAAGATGAGATCATGAACCTTGAATCCATAATCCAATTCAAGGAAATTTAAGAGTCAAGTCAAGAGAAGTAAGAGTCAAGTCAAAAGAAGTTCTTAGAGTTTTCCAAATGTTTTAACTTTGTTTTAAGACTTAAAGTTCAAGTTGAGTAAATATTAAAGAGTAAGTTTGAAGTTCATTTCTTCAAAATTATATGGGGACTATGTATTCCCAAAAGGGTTTAAAATGTTTTCACATTTAAACAAGAAAGGAAACCTTGATTTCCAAAGAGCCTTCGGGCTAGTTTTCAGAAAAGAGTAACCTCTTTCTAAATGAAGCAAGAGGGGAAACTTTAATTTCCAAGATAGCCTTTGAGCTAAGTGTTTAGCACTAATCTCAAATCACAGAAGAAGTATGTTTTTTAAAAAAAAACATAAGAGCTAGTATATTTTGGGAGTAATATTGAGCACTGAATTGGGGGCGAGCATGAGTTCAGATAACTCACGTCTCCATAAAACAATGTAGCCACCATGGGTAGAAAAGGGTCATGCTTTTTAGATGAACCCTTTTCACAATAGACTAGTAGATCCACTTAGTAGTTCAGGTCTTATACCTCTGGCCGAGTATAGGATGCTGTGGCAGCGTGAGGTAGATCGTTGTATTATCACTATAGTTATTACGTGATGGTTGTCGATTAGAGAAACTCCCACATAAGTTATTGTATTTTTACATACATCAGTTTATTGTATTTTTACATCCATTTCAGAGTTATGTTATATCCTTGTATATACACAGAGTTGACATCATGTTTTTAAACAACTTTTCTTATATTGCACTTGTTTTAAACTGCTTTATATTGAAATGAGTTCAGTTAAGTATTCATGAGTTGAGAAGAGCCAAGGTAAGTGTTTCTTTCAGATTCCCTTTCAAGCCTATGTTGTTTTAGCATTCCAACTCGCATACTCGTACATTCAATGTACTGATGCCAGTTGTCCTGCATCGTCTTATGATGCAGATACAGGTAACTAGGATCGGCATCCAGCGCATCATTGATCCATTGAGCAGTTCAGAGTCTGTTGGTGAGCCTCTTTGCATTTCAGAGGACTCATTTTCATTATTTTCAGTTTAGTATTAGTTCATTAGGATGTCGTGGGCCTATCCCGACATCCATATTAGTTGTTTAGAGGCTTCATAAACGGACAGTCTGTTAGTTAATTCAGTTGTCTTTACTTTTCGTTTCATATGTTAAAGCTTGAGTTTGCCTTAATTGCCAGTTGAATGTTCCTTTATGATATTCTAGTTCTTCATAAATGTTTATGTGATAAGTTAAGTCTTCCACTGAGTTAGTAAGCCATGCCAAGGGTCCGCTTGAGGCCAGCAATGGTCTCCGAGTGCCAGTCTTGCCCAAGGTGTAGGCTCGGGGAGTGACAAACTTGGTATTAGAGCACAGAGTTCAAGAGTCCTAGGGAGTCTATGAAGTCGTGCCTGTAGAGTCCTAGTTATCGGTGTGAAGCGCGCCACATCTATAATTAGGAGGCTACAACGCTTAGGAAAATTTCTCAGTTCTTTCACACTCATTTCTTGCGTTAGAGTTTGATCTCTAAAAAGTTTCCCTCTAATTCGTGATTGCTCGTGTTTTCAGATAATCACGCCTCCACGAAGAGTTGTCAGAGGACGTTCTGCTAGACGAAATGTCGAGGAACAAGAGTTACCAAATGCACCTGAAGTGCAACCTCAAGGAGAAGTCACTAATGTTGAGTTCAGAGAGGCAATTAGGATGCTGAGTCAAGCTGTGACTAACCAGGATGGTCAGCAGAGGGGAGCTCGACAGGAAGGAACTGACACTTCAAGGATTCGTGAATTCTTAAGGATGAACCCTCTAAGTTTTACGGGTTTAAGGACTACTGAGGATCCAGAGAACTTCTTTGAGGAGTTGAAGAAGGTATTTAAGGTCATGCATATTGTTGGTGCTGAACCAGTTGAACTAGCTGCATATCAACTGAAGAATGTTGCTAGAACTTGGTTTGACCAATGGAAGGAGGGTAGAGTTGAGAATGCACCATCTGCTAGTTGGGCCTATTTTGAGGAGGCTTTCTTAGGGCATTTCTTTCCTCGAGAATTGAAAGAGGCTAATGTACGGGAATTTCTTACACTAAAGAAAGATTCTTTGAGTGCTCATGAGTATGAGTTGAGATTCACCCAACTGTCTCGCTATGCTCCAAAAATGGTTGCGGACATGAGGAGTAGGATGAGTCTGTTTGTTGCTGGGTAGGCCCGTCTATCAAGCAAAGAAGGCCGGGCAGCAATGCTTATTGGGACATGGATATTTCGAGGTTGATGGTCTATGTGCAGTAAGTAGGGGAAGAGAAGCTGAGGGATAAAGAGGAATTCAAGAACAAGAGGGCTAAGACAGGGAATGAGTCCGGGCAGCAGAAGAGTAATGCCAACCGGTCATCCTTCCAACAGAAACAGAAGGGACCTACTCCATCATCTGCTAGTGCACCTGTACCTAGGAACAAATGTGAGTACAATGGTCCGAATTCCAGAGCTAAGCCTGCCTATTCTCAAGGTAGTGTGGCGCAAGGGGGTAGTAAGCCTCCTGCATGCGCCAAGTGTGGTAGAAACCACTCAGGTATTTGTCGTGAGGGCTCCACTGGTTGTTTCAAGTGTGGTCAGACTGGGCATTTTATGCGAGAGTGTCCAAAGAACAAGTAGGGTAATGCTAATGGGGGCAACAGAGCCCAGTCTTCTTCAGTTTCTCTACCAGACAGAGCTGTACCTAGAGGGGCTACTTCCGGTACTGGCGGAGGAACAAACTGCTTATATGCTATCAACAGTCGCCAAGAATAAGAGGATTCGCCAGATGTTGTCACTAGTATGATTCAAGTCTTTGACTTTACTTTTTATGCGTTGCTAGATCCAGGAGCGAGTTTATCTTTTGTAACTCCATATGTTGTTATGAACTTTGATGTTACTCCTGAGCAACTTAGTGAACCATTCAGTGTCTCTACGCCTATTGGTGAGTCTATTCTAGCAGAGAGAGTCTATCATGATTGTCCCATTTCTGTCAATCACAAGAGTACCATGGCTGATTTAATTGAGTTAGAGATGGTAGATTTTGATGTCATTCTTGGTATGGACTAGCTTCATGCCTGTTATGCCTCAGTTGACTGTAAAACTCGAGTAGTCAAGTTTCAGTTTCCAAATGAGCCAGTCTTAGAGTGGAAAAGCAGTTCAGTAATGCCCAAGGGTCATTTCATTTCGTACCTTAAGGCGAGAAAGTTAGTTTCCAAAGGGTGTGTCTATCACTTAGTCTGAGTTAATGACTCTAGTGTTGAGATACCTCTTCTTTAGTCAGTTTCAGTAGTAAGAGAGTTTCCAGAAGTCTTTCCTGATGATCTTCCCGGAGTCCCTCCTGAGAGAGAAATAGACTTCGGTATAGATCTTCTTCCAGATACTAGTCCGATATCTATTCCTCCATAAAGAATGGCACCAGCAGAGTTGAAGGAGTTAAAAGAGTAGTTAAAAGATCTTGTAGATAAGGGCTTTATTTGACCAAGTGTCTCACCTTGGGGCGCTCCGGTCTTATTTGTGAGAAAGACAGATGGTTCCTTAGGATGTGTATAGATTACCGTCAGTTGAACAAGGTTACCATCAAGAACTAGTATCCTCTTCCAAGGATTGATGATATTTTCGATCAGCTTCAGGGTGCTTCTTGTTTCTCAAAAATCGACCTCAGATCAGGTTACCATCAATTGAGAGTAAGGGAATATGATATTCCGAAGACAGCATTCAGAACCCGTTATGGTCACTATGAGTTTCTGGTCATGTCCTTTGGTTTGACTAATGCACCAACAACGTTCATGGATGTTATGAATAAAGTCTTTATACCTTATTTAGATATGTTTGTTATCGTCTTCATTGATGACATACTAATCTATTTAAGGAATGACGAAGATCATTCTAGTCATCTCAGAATAGTTCTTCAGACTTTGAAAGATAAGGAGTTGTATGCTAAATTCTCTAAGTGTGAATTTTTTCATGAGTCTGTGGCATTCTTAGGCCATATTGTGTATGGAGAGGGAATTAAAGTTGATACTCAGAAAATTGAGGCAGTGCAGAATTGGCCTAGACCCACATCTCGAACTTATATTAGGAGTTTCTTGGGTTTTACTGGCTATTATAGAAGGTTTGTAGAGGGGTTCTCATCTATTTCATCCCCTTTGACCAAGTTAACTCAGAAGACAATGAAATTTCAATGGTCTGAAGCTTGTGAGAAAAGCTTTCAGGAATTGAAAAAGAGGTTGACTACTGCCCTAGTTTTGACCTTACCAGAAGGTACTCAAGGTTTTGTGGTGTACTGTGATGCATCTAGAGTTGGTTTGGGTTGTGTCTTAATGCAGAATGACAAAGTTTAGCTTATGCCTCCAGACAGTTGAAAGTTCATGAGAAGAACTACCCAACCCATGACTTAGAGTTGGCTACTGTAGTATTCGCTTTGAAGATATGGCGTCATTACTTGTATGGTGTGCATGTTGATGTATTCACTGATCACATTAGTCTTCAATATGTGTTCACCCAGAAAGAGATTAATCTCAGACAAAGGAAGTAGTTGGAATTACTTAAGGATTATGACATGAGTATTCTTTATCACCCAGGTAAGGCTAATGTTGTTGTTGATGCCTTGAGCAAGTTGTCTATGGGTAGTACTGTCCATGTTGATGAAGAAAAGAGAGAGTTAGTGAAAGATGTGCATAGACTTGCACGCTTAGGAGTTCGACTAATGGATTCCACAGAAGGAGGAGTAGTGGTGTTGAATGGGGCTGAATCTTCATGAGTGTCAGAAGTTAAAGAAAAGCAAGACCAAGATCCCATTTTGCTTGAACTGAAGGCAAATGTTCATAAGCAAAAAGTGTTAGCTTTTGAACAAGGGGGAGATGGTGTATTGAGATATCAAGGTAGATTGTGTTTACCTATGGTGGATGGACTCCAAGAGAGGATCATGGAGGAAGCTCATAGCTCCAGATATTCCATTCATCCGGGTTCTACAAAGATGTATCGTGACTTGAGAGAGGTTTATTGGTGGAATAGTATGAAGAAGGGCATTGCAGAATTTGTTACTAAGTGTCCAAATTGCCAACAAGTTAAAGTAGAGCAACAAAGGCCCGGTGGTTTGGCTCAGAATATAGAAATTTCGGAATGGAAGTGGGAGATGATTAATATGGACTTCATTACAGGGTTACCAAGGTCTCGCAAGCAGCATGATTCTATTTGGGTGATTGTCGATAGAATGATAAAATCAGCCCACTTTTTGCCGGTAAAGACTACCCATTCAGCAAAATATTATGTTAAGCTATATATTCAAGAAGTGGTAAGACTTCATGGGGTTCCGATCTCCATTATTTCAGACAGAGGTGCACAATTTACTGTACAGTTTTGGAAGTCATTCCAGAAAGGCTTAGGTTCAAAGGTGAACTTGAGTACTGTTTTTCATCCTCAGACAGATGGTCAAGCAGAGCGCACTATAAATACCTTAGAGGATATGTTGAGGGCTTGTGTGATTGATTTCAAAGGGAATTGGGATGATCACCTACCTCTCATTGAGTTTGCTTACAATAACAGTTACCACTCTAGCATCCAAATGGCTCCTTATGAAGCTCTCTATGGGAGAAGATGCAGATCTCCTATTGGATGGTCTGAAGTTGGTGAAGTAGGGTTGATAGTCTCATATTTAGTTCATCAAGGTATGGAGAAGGTGAAAGTGATTCAAGAGAGGTTTAAAACAGCACAAAGTCGTCAGAAATCCTACACTAATGTTAGGAGAAGGGCGTTAGAGTTCGAAGTAGATGATTGGGTATATCTAAAAGTTTCATCCATGAAGAGTGTTATGAGGTTTGGTAAGAAGGGGAAACTTAGTCCCCGGTATATTGGACCTTATCGAATATCCAAGAGGATCGGCAATGTAGCTTATGAGTTAGAGCTACCACAAGAGTTAGTCGTGGTTCATCTGGTATTTCACATCTCTATGTTGAAGAAGTGCATGAGCAATCCGTCATTGATCATACCAAATGAAGATATTGGGATCAAGGATAGCCTATCTTATGAAGAGATTCCTGTTCAGATTCTAGATCACTAAGTTTGCAAGTTGAGAACAAAGGAGGTAGCATCAGTCAAAGTCCTTTAGAGGAACTAATTTGTTGGGGAAGCTACATGGGAAGCTGAGGAGGATATGAAGAAGAGAAATCCATATCTCTTTGAATCCGAAGGAAGTGCAGATCACGGTACTAATCTTCTTCTTAGTGCTCTTTAAATTATGAGTGAGCATGTTTTTTGTTTGCATTTGCTTGTTGGGTGTTTGAATTTGATGTTAAACCCTAAGCCTAGTAAGAGTAATCTCATTCGAGGACGAATGTTCCCAAGGGGGAGATATTGTAACATCTCGCAACTAGAAAGAACTAGAAGGAAGTTTAAAATCTGGAAATATTTATTTTTGGGAAGAATTTAAAAATCTGGAAAGTTGGTAAAGGTGTCAAAGTGAGTTTTTGGTCAACTTTAAACGGCCATAATTCCTAGCTCAAGATGAGTTTGGTGTTAATCCAGATATGGTTGGAAATCCCTTGGAATGATCTTTCCAACGCCGCCAAGTTTGAGTGATTTCGAGTTTGTATGAGCAAGTTATGCCCTTCGGAAGTTGGGCTGTTCAAATAAGAAAATGTCCAATCCGAATTTTAAAGGGGTATTTTAGTCTTTTCCTTGACCTATTATTTTAATCCCTTTTTAAGAGATTAATTGGGGTAAAACCAGATTTTGGTCAGTTTAGAAAAGTTAGAGTTCCCGCTAGGGCTTGGAGAAAAGAGAAAAGAGGAGAAAAGAGAAGGAAGTTAAAGATTCATCAATATTCATCGAAATTAGCTTGTGGATTTCGTCGGAGGTGATCCCTACAAGGTATGTGAGATCATTGAGTTAGTTCACCCACACGCCAATCATGATTCAATTTCAGTGAAATCATTAGATTTGAAAGTAAATCCTCGAGTTCTTGATGAAATTCGTTTGAATTCTTATGTGTTATGTTGTTGGAGTTTTATTGAGATTGATTCATGTTGTTAGTTGTGTTTTTCGAGTAGAATCTGATGTATATTGAGGGTACAAATGATTCTAAGTGCTTAGGGAAAGGACCATTAAAGTTTAGAGATGAAAAACGAGCAAGAAAAATTGGGAATTTTCTGGGCAAGGGCTTGGGGAGCTGCGCCGCAAAAGATCCTCTGAACTTTGGGCTCTGGGGCGACGCGCCAACCAGAGCATCACAACTTCAGCTCTGAAGTTTGTGCTCTGGTTCCCCGCGCCTCTTAGAGCGCCAAAGTCGCCAATTCCTTCCATTTCTTCCCCAACCTTTCGTATTAGTTCCTTAGTAGTGTACCAATATTTTCTAGTTGATTCCAACACTCTGAGGTACATCTAAACATCATGAAATCATCCATAAACATAAGATCATGAACCTTGAATCCATAATCCAATTCAAGGAAAATTAAGAGTCAAGTCAAGAGAAGTTCTTAGAGTTTTCCAAAAGTCTTTTTCAAATGTTTTAACTTTGTTTTAAGACTTAAAGTTCAAGTTGAGTAAAGATTAAAGAGTAAGTTTGAATTTCATGTCTTCAAAAGTATATGGGGACTATGTATTCCCAAAAGGGTTTAAAATATTTTCACATTTAAACAAGAAAGGAAACCTCGATTTCCAAAGAGCCTTTGGGCTAGTTTTCAGAAAAGAGTAATCGCTTTCTAAATGAAGAAAGAGGGGAAACTTTGATTTCTAAGATAGCCTTTGAGCTAAGTTTTTAGCACTAATCTCAAATCACAGAAGAAGTATGATTTTTTAAAACAAACAAAAGAGCTAGTATATTTTGGGAGTAGTATTGAGCATCGAATTGGGGGTGAGCATGAGTTCAGATAACTCACGTCTCCATAAAACCATGTACCATCATAGGTAGAAAAAGGTCATGCTTTTTAGATGAACCCTTTTCACAATAGACTAGTGAATCCACTTAGTAGTTCAGTTCCTATACCTCTGGCTAGGTATAGGATGCGCTAGCAGCGTGAGGTAGATTGTTGTATCATAACTATAACTCTTACGTGATGGTTGTCGGTTATAGAAATTCCCACAGAAGTTATTGTATTTTTATATACATCAATTTATTGCATTTTTACATATATTTCAGAGTTATGTTATATCCTTGTATATACACAAAGTTGACATCATATTGTTAAACATGTTTTCTTTAAATGGCACTTGTTTAAAACTGTTTTATATTGAAATGAGTTCAATTAAGTATTCATGAGTAGAGAAGAGTCAAGGTAAGTGTTTCTTTCAGATTCCCTTTCAAGCCTATGTTGTTTTAGCATTCCCACTCGAATACCCGTACATTCAATGTACTGATGCCAATTGGCCTGCATTATTTTATGATGTAGGTAACTAGGATCGGCATCTACCGCATCATTGATCCAGTGAGCAGTTCACAGTCTGTTGGTGAGCCTCTTTGCATTCCGGAGGACTCCTTTTCATTATTTTCAGTTTAGTATTAGTTCATTAGGATGTCGTGGGCTTGTCCCAACATCCATCTCAGTTGTTTAGAGGCTTCATAGACGGACAATCAATTAGTTAATTCAGTTGTCTTTACTTTTCATTTCATATGTTAAAGATTTGAGTTTGCCTTAATGGCCAGTTGAATGTTCTTTTATGATATTCTAGTTCTTCATAAATGTTTATGTGAT
Source organism: Solanum acaule (assembly GCA_036250505.1). Lineage (NCBI taxonomy): Eukaryota > Viridiplantae > Streptophyta > Magnoliopsida > Solanales > Solanaceae > Solanum > Solanum acaule. Next base: position 1,691 of record JAJOOR010022656.1, on the reverse strand, counting down.
ATGTTAAGTCTTCCGCTGAGTTAGTAAGCCAGGCCAAGGGTCCGCTTGAGACCAACAATGGTCTTCGAGTGCCAGTCTCTCCCAAGGTGTAGGCTCTGGGTGTGACACATCAATTGAAAATTAGGCCTGAGGATGTGCCCAAGACGGCGTTTAGCTCTCGTATGGGAACTATGAATTCCTAGTTATGTCATTCGGTTTGACCAATGCACCTGCGGCTTTCATGAGTTTGATGAATGGGGTGTTAAAACCGTTCCTTGATTCATTTGTTATAGTGTTTATTGATGATATTTTGGTCTATTCGAAAAGTGACAAAGAGCATGTCGACCATTTTCGTAGTGTTTTGCGTGTTCTTGGAAAGCAAAAGTTATATGCAAAATTTTCTAAGTGTGAATTTTGGTTGACTTCTGTGGCATTTTTGGGACATATAGTTTCAAAAGAAGGGGTAATGGTAGATCCTCAAAAGATTGAGGCCGTTAAGAATTGGGTTCGGTCAATCTCTGTGACTGAAGTTAGGAGTTTTGTGGGGCTCGCTAGCTATTATCATCGATATGTGAAGAAATTTACGTCTATTGCCACTCACTTGACTAATTTGACCAAAAAGGAGATACCATTTGAATGGACTGAAAAGTGTGATGAGAACTTTCACAAGCTCAAGACTCTCTTGACCACCGCACCCATTCTAGCATTACCGATGGAAGGTAAGGATTTTATAGTTTACTGTGATACTTCTCATTCTGGGTTGGGCGCGGTGTTAATGCAGGATAAGAATGTTATAGCCTATGCGTCGCGCCAATTGAAGGTGCATGAGAGAAATTATCCAACGCATGATTTGGAGTTGGCAGCGGTAGTATTTGCTCTTAAAATATGGCGGCATTCTCTTTATGGTGTTAAATGTGAGGTATTTACTGATCATCGTAGTTTGCAGCATGTATTCACTCAAAAAGATCTGAATTTGAGACAACGAAGGTGGATGGAGTTACTTAAAGATTATGATGTCACCATTCAATACCATCCGGTTAAGGCTAATGTGGTGGCAGACTCTTTGAGCCAAAAAACGGTAAGTATAGGTAGTTTAGCTTGCCTAAGTGTAACCAAGCGCAGAGGCGTATTTAGGATTTCGTAAGGATGGGTGCATTATTATGAAAAGATGCATCTAAGATATAAATTTGATCGATTTAACCTTTACGTTCTTAACACTGAACAGTAAAACTTTAAAAATTATAGGTCCAGCATATATAATACTACTAGTTTTAAATTTTAATATACACATTTGATTTAATTATATAAAAATTATACCAAGCAATTTTTTTTTAAGAATTTTCAATGTTACACATTTGAAAATTTTAAAAGATTAAAGCAAAAAAATAAAAGAAAAATTTATTGAAACGCCATAAGTGCTACCGATAACCACTTGGAGGGGTGTTAGTAACAAAAATAAGATAGATATAAGATTTAAATTTCTATATTTGCTTAAAGAGGTGCACCCAATCTTCTTCGTATTGTTATATGTTATTTTTAACGTGGGTTCACACCTCTATATTTAAAAATAAAAAAAAAATATAACACTACTATATATAATCTAGAGAGGGGAGCATGGGTTCACGTGAACCCACGGAACCCCCTCTAGATACGCCTCTGACCAAGCGACCTTTGACTAAGGAAATTCAGACCTTAGAGTCTAAGTTCATGCA
>JAJOOR010022655.1:0-19395 GCA_036250505.1 Solanum acaule | reverse complement strand
ACCATGGGTAGAAAAGGATCATACTTTTTAGATGAATCCTTTTCCAGATAGACTAGTGGATCCATTAGGCAGTTCAGGTCTTATACCTTTGGCCGGGTATAGGATGCTCTGGCAGCGTGAGGTCGATCGCTGTATCATCACTATAACTCTTATGTGATGGTTGTCGGTTAGAGAAACTCCCACAACAGTTATTATATTTTCATACACAGAAGGTATTGTATTTTTATATACATCAGTTCATTGTATTTCTATATACATTTCAGGCTTATTGTATCTTTGTATACACACAGAGTTTATAGCATGTTTTAAACAGTTTTTCTTTATATCGCACTTGTTTTAAATTGCCTTATATTGAAAGAAGTCAGTCAGGTTGAGTTGAGTTAAGCCAGGTAAGCTTTTCAGTTTCTTCCAGATTTCCTTCTAGCCTATGTTGCTTAGTTTTCCAGCTCGCATACTCGTACATTCCATGTACTGATGCCAGTTGGCCTGCATCTTATTGTGATGCAGACATAGGTACCCAGGATCAGCATCTAGCACGTCGTTGATCCAGCTGAGCACTCCAGAGTCAGTGGTGAGCCTCCTTGCATTCCGGAGAACTCAATTATTTTGTTCTTAGTTGTTTTATTAGGGTGTTGCGGGGTCTGTCCCAACATCCATTTCCGTATTTTAGAGGCTTCATAGACAGTCAGTCAGTTAGTATTGAGTCTCTCATCTATGTATATATGTAAATATTCTATTTTGAGACTCGAGTTGCCCTTTTGGGCCAGATTTCATCAGTTAAGTTGTTTTATGTCTTTGCATGGCATTGAGTTATTCTGTGGAGTTAGGTTTCCGCTGAATTAAGAAAGCCAGGCCAAGGGTTCGCTTGGGGCCAGCAATGGTCTCCGGGTGCCGGTCCCGCCCAGGGTGTAGGCTCGGGGCATGACAGTTCATTGGGAACAATATCAATGAACCTGATGTATCATGTGAGCCTATAAATGGAGAAGAAATATTAAATGAAGAGCATACTAGAAGGTAGGATGAAGATTATTCTAAGTTATTTGAACTGATTGAATATGACAAGCAACCATTATACGAAGGGTGTAAGAAGTTTTCCAAATTGTCCTTTCTAATCAGATTGTATCACATAAAGTGTTTGTGTTGAATGACTGACAAAGCAATGGTATGATATTAGAATTTTTAAAAGATGTCTTTGAAGATGCTAAGATTCCTATTTCTTTTTATGAGGCCAAGAAAACCATCAATAAACTTGGTCTTAATTATACCAAGATACATGCTTGCCCAAACGACTGTTTGTTATATTTTGGGAAAGACGATGAAGGTTTGCAAGAATGCAAAAAATGTAAGACATCTAGGTGGAAAGATAATTAAAAAAAGCAATCTGCCAAGATTTTGCGTTACTTTCCACTAAAATCGAGGTTGCAAAGACTGTACATGTGTTCTAAAACTATCAAATCTAAGGCATTTTTTAGGGGGTAACCAAGATAGATTGATGAGGCATCCTAGGGATTCTCAGGCTTGGAAAACATTCGACTTGCTTCATTCTGAAATTTGCTGCAGATCCTCGAAATGTACGACTAGGCCTAGCTAGTGAAGATAATTCAATTCTTTAGTTTAGAAAAGGAATTCACTTCATAAGCTAGTCTTTTTTTATAGTAATAATATGTTGGAGTTAGCAGATGTCATGATAGTTCAATTTGAAAGGAAAGACAATTGAGCTCGTCCCCGATCAGTTATTAATATTTGGACTGTTAATATGTAGTTTTGATGATTTGACAAACCATGAGATCTGATAGGGACCTGATCCGATGTGAGAATGATGCTCCTGCACGAGAAAAGAACAAAGTACTCTACACACTCTGATATCTGTATGAGGTGGTGCGCGTCTGGTGAAGAGCGACAGAGTTGTTGGCCAATAGTATTGCTTCTAGGGTTTTGTGTCCATTATATATAAGCTTCATATCAATAGACACAACCTAGTTTTTTTATCCTTAAAGTTGGAAATACAGCAAAAGCCATTCTCTCTAGAAATATTCTCCTAAAGAAAAACAAGGGACCTAATAGAGTTGTCATTGTTCTTAGTTGTTGTAGGTTTATATTTCTGTGCTTACCATTGTAGATCAATTCCTGTGTTATAAAGGAATTACATTAGTTCATGTTTTTGTCAATGATTCTGAGTTGTAGCTAGAGTTAGCTATGGTGAGTTAGTGAAGTCTAAATCGATTAGAGTTAGTTGATTTAGTGGGCAGTAGAGTTGTTGCTTTGGAGCTTATTTGTAACAAAGTTGTTACAGTAAAGGGGAAGGAATTTAGAGTTAAATTCCTATATTGCAAGAGCTTGTAATCTGAATCGTTGCTCCTTAATGAGAATGGAGTTGGATTGAAATCCTATGAGTACAGGTCGTGGTTTTCTCCTCCCTTGAGCAAGGGGGTTTCCACGTAAACGAATTGTGTCTTTTATTTTAACGCATTTATTTTAGTTACTGTTCTTACTAAGTTAAGGGACCTAGTCCATTGGCATATAGTGGACGCATGCATTCTAACAATGGTATCAGAGCCTGGGCTCTCTAACTGGTTAACACCAAGAGAGAATTATGTGGAAGAATGGGTGCTCCACTAAATCTGGAGGAAGGACAATCATCAACTAGGCCACCTCGTTTCAATGGCTAGTTCTACAGTTGGTGGAAAACTAGAATGCATGATTTTCTTATGGCTGAGGATAGTGAGCTATGGGATGTTGCTTGTGGTTCCTATGTTCCTACAGCTGAAGTAAAAGATAGAGAAATTACCAGAGTTATTCGCAAAACTCAACAACAGTACACTGAGGCTGATAGAAAGAAGATTGAGAAAAACTACAAGGCAAAGAAACTATTGGTGTGTGGTATAGGAGGTGAGGAATACAATCGTACTTCAACATGTGAATCAGCTAATAAAATCTGGGAATATCTTAGAACTGCTCATGAAGGGACTGAGGAAGTGAAGGAATCAAAGGTGGACATGCTCACGACCCAGTATGAAAACTTCACCATGAAGGAGGGAGAAACCATTCATGATATGCACACCAGATTCTCGTCTATCACAAATGAGCTACATTGCTTGGGAGAGCCTATTCACCCAAGTAAACAGGTCAGGAAGATACTTAAAATTCTTCCTAAGTCATGGGAGAGTAAAGTTGATGCCATCACTAAAGCTAATTAGGGCTTGAAAGTGCTGACAATGAATGCATTGATTGGAAATCTTCAATCTCATTAGATGAACAGAAATCAAGAAACTTCAAAGAATGACGTAAAGAGAGACAAGTCACTAGCACTCAAAGTGACACCAATTGAAGCATCTCAAGAAGATGAAGACGTGACATATCTCACTAGAAGATTTCAGAAAATTTTGAGGAAACATGGAGGGTTCAGGAGAATAGGAAACTCTACCAAGGCTGCAAATGCAAATGACTTATGCCACAAGTGTGGAAAACCAGGGCATTTTATCAAAGCTTGACCTATGCACAAGCTTAAATATAAATGATATGTCAAGGCTGTAGGAGACAAAGATAAGAGAAGGGACCTGGTCTCTAATAAGAAAGGAAGAAAAGCTCCTGCTGACTATGTTGTGAAGAAGGCCCTTGCAGTCTAGGGAAACTCTTCAAGTGACTCAGAAGAGTCAGAACATCCTGAAGATGCCTCCATGCTTGCAGTTAAAGATGATGAGGATATGATTGATGCAATGTTTGCCTTCATGGAAAAATCTGATGATGAGGAAGCTAAAGAAGAGGTAACTCTTTCTGACCTTAAACAGAACTTGCATGTTTATTCTATTAAGGGGTTGAGGAATCTAGCAGATGTATTGATTGACTCAATCACTGAGCTGACCACTGAAAAGATGTGATAAATAACAGTCTAGATTTTTTTTATGATGAAAAATTAGCCTTGGTTTCTCAAATTTCTGAAATAGAAGAACAAATGATGGGTCTGGAATTTAAAAATCTAGAACTCAAGGAAAAATTAATGAAGTTGAGTAAGAATAGTCTCAGAGGAAAAGGTGAAGCTAGCAACTCACAACTTGACCTAGAAACTAGGTTGAATACTGCTGAAATGAAACTAGCCATGGCTCTAAAGAGAAATGATCAGTTAGAAAGGGACATGGCTCGTGTCAAAGAAGAACTGAACAAATCTCTCAAATGGACCACTTCTTCTAAATTGCTTGTCAATCTTACCAGTCAAGGTCAAAATGATGGGAAGGGTTTAGGAAGTTTAAACATAAATCCTTCTTATAACCCTCACAGAAAATATTTGTCAGTGTCTGACAATCTTATGTGTCTTCATTGTGATCTTAATGGTCATCTGAAGAAGGACTGTCCAACATGGAAAAGAAGCCAAGAAAGTTTCTCAAATTATTTCAAACAGAAAGCATTACAAAACAAGGGACCTGGTCCTAGTTTTGGCTCTGTTCATAATATGAGAAAGACCATATTTCCATACTGGATGAGAAACTCTCTTATTATGCCTTTATCTGCTTACTGGGGACTCAAACTGAAATGGGTTCCTAAATCTAACAAGTAATCTTTGTTGCAGGGGAGTGTTGGGAGTAGCAGTCAGTGTTGGTTTATGGACAATGGTTGTTCGAAGCATATGACTGGAAAGATTGAAAACTTCCTCTTACTCAAGGCACTTCAAGGTGGAGGTGTCTCATTTGGAAATGGAAAGAAAGGATATATTTTGGGAGTTGGGAGAATTGGAAAATCTCTTGAGCACTCTATTGAGAATGTATACTATGTGAATGGGTTGAAATACAGACTTCTCAATGTCTCACAAATATGTGATAAAGGTAATGAGGTTAGATTTTTATCAGAACTGTGTATTGTTACATATTTGACTTCAAAGGAAGCGATCTTAAATGTAAGAAGGTGCAAGAATATGTATGTTGTTGATCTGGATACTGCCTAGGAGATGATCTTACTTGTCTTAGTGTACAAAGTGAGAATGTTGACTTGTGCCACATAAGACTTGGTCATGTGAGCTCATCTCTGTTAAACAAACTTGTTTCTAGAGACCTGGTCCGTGGATTACCAAAGCTAAGATTTAGTGATAACAAAGTGTGTTATGCATGTGTCAAAGGAAAGCAGATCAGAATATCTTTCAAATCAAAGAAGCAAGTGAGTTCAACAAGACCTCTTGAGTTAATTCACATGGATCAGTGTGGTCCTGTGAAGATTCAAAGTAGAGGTGGAAAGAAGTATATACTTGTAATTGTGCATGATTATTCAAGGTTCACTTGGACTATGTTTCAAAGGTCCAAAGATGAAACTTATGATGTGCTGATGATATTTGTCAAAATGACTCAGACTAAGTTGAATTGCACGATTGCATAGATCAGGTCTGATCATGGGACTGAGTTTGAAAATGCCAAGCTTGATAATTTTTGTGTTGAAAATTGCATTCATCATAACTTTTCAGCTCCAAGAACTCCTCAACAAATGGTGTAGTTGAGAGGAAGAATAGAACTCTCGTTGATATTGCCAGAACTATGTTTATTAATTCAAATCTTCTAAAAAAAAATTGGGCTGAAGCAGTTAACGCAACCTGTTATTTGACTAACATATGTTTGATCTGGTCAATTTTAAATAGAACTCCTTATGAGCTACTCAACAATAGAAATCCTACATTGAGTTACTTAAGGGATTGGATGCAATTTTTTTGTGCTGAACAATGGGAAAGATGATCTAGGAAAATGTGATCCTAGAATTGATGAAGGAGTGTTTGTGGGATATTCCTCTTCAAGTAAAGCTTACAGAGTTCACAATAAGAGGACACTGTGCATTGAAGAAAGTGTTCATGTGATACTTGATGAAACTGGTGACATCAAAGATCTAAAGAACAAAGATGATGATGAGCTGGAAGAATTACTTCAGATTCAGAGAGATAGTCTGAATGAGTCACAAGCTAAACGAACTCAAGATCCAATTACTATTGATTCAACTGGAGAATTTAATGAGTATGTTGAACCTGAAGAGGGACCTGGCCTGTTTGACAATGCTGAACCTGAGGATGTAGTTCAACCTGAGGATGAAGATTCTGGAAATAAAGAGGATGAAGCATATCAAACCCAACCTTTGACAACCAAGTCAGGGTGGAAACACAAATCCTCGCATCCTCTTGATAATCTTATTTCTCCTTTGAATTCTGGAATGCATACCAGGTCCAAAACTAGAAATCTAGTTGCATTCTCAGCATTCATATTGCATATTGAGCCCAAAAATATCAAGGAAGCCTTGAAAGATGTAGATTGGGTGAATTCCATGCAAAATAAACTTCATCAATTTGAACAAAATAAGTATGGCACCTGGTCCCTAGGCGCCTTAATAGAACTGTAATAGGGACAAGATGGGTCTTCAGGTACAAGATGGATGAACATGGTATTATTACAAGAAATAAATCAAGGCTAGTGGTGTAGGGATATAACCAAGAAGAAGGCATTGGCTATGATGAAACTTTTGCCCCTGTGGCAAGGATGGAAGCTATCAGAATACTCATTGCTTTTGTAGCTTTCATGGAATTCAAACTGTTTCAAATGGATGTAAAAAGTGCATTTCTAAATGGTTACTTGAAGGAAGAGGTTTATGTATAGCAACCCCCTAGTTTTGAAGATGTTGACTGTCCAAATCATGTGCTTGAATTGGACAAGGCTCTTTATGGTCTGAAACAGGCCCCTAGAGCTTGGTATGAAAGGTTGTCTAAGTTCCTTCTGGAAAATCGTTTCAAAAGAGGAAACATTGACAATACTCTCTTCTTGACGACATGAGGTAAATAATTGTTCATTATCGAAGTGTATGTAGATGATATTATCTTTGGAGCAATGTATGAAGTCATATGTGAGGAATTTGCCTCACTAATGGGAAGTGAATTTGAAATGAGTATGATGAGAGAATTGAGTTTCTTCCTAGGGTTGCAAATCAGGCAAACATCAAATGGTTCTTCTATTTGTCAAGAAAAGTACATTAAGGAGCTGCTGAAAAAATTTCATATGATGGATCAAAGCCTATTGATACTACCATGGGAACAAACTCAAAGTTGGATGCAGATGAACATGGTCCTATGGTGAATGAAACTATGTATAGAGGCATTATTGGTTCAATGCTATACTTGACAGCAAGCAGACCTGATATTGTGTTCAGTGTGGGTATGCGTGTTAGGTTTCAAGCTTGCCCGAAAGATTCTCATTTGAAAGTTGCCAAACGAATCTTAAGGTATCTAAAGAAGATAGGGACCTGGTCATATGCTATCCTTCAGGAGACTCTTTTGAACTAGTGGGATATGCAGATTATGCAGGGTATCAAGTTGATAGAAAGAGCACCTGAGGAATGTCTCACTTTTTGGGATCTTCACTCATCTCCTGGGGAACCAAGAAGAAAAATTCAGTGGCTCTTTCTACAGCTGAAGCAGAATATATAGCAGCTGCATCCTGTTGTGCTCAACTTCTGTGGATAAAACAACAGGTTGAAGACTTTGGAGTGATCACTCATACTATCCCATCACACAAGTGCACTCAATATGGCAAAGAATCTTGTTCAACATAAAAGTACTAAGCGCATTGATGTAAGACATCACTTTTTGAGGGATAATGTAGAAAGGGAAACATCTGTATGCAGTTTTGTAAGGCTGAGGATCAAATTGCTGAAATCTTCACCAATGCTTTGAGCAAGGACCAGTTTGAGAAAAATAGATTGAGGTTGGGAATGCTGAAGCTAGACTGAGTTGATTCCATCAAAAGCATCCAAACCTCATTGGCTATTATTAGGAGGCAGGTATCCTTGTTATTTGTAATGCTTGTTTTGGTAAAATCAATCGCATACCTTCTGCAGGTATACACTCATAATGATTTGCAGGAATAAAGAAAGGACAAGACAATTCAGGGATAAGATTCTTCAAATTGCAGAGAGGGACCTGGTTCTATCTCAAAGGTTAGCACTCTTTACATTATATTTAAACTGCTAATGAGAAGCGTTATGACTGTCACGTGACAGTCATCCCTCTTCTAACCGTTTTCCCATCACTTTAATTCCAAGCGACCCATCCTTTCAAGGGACCTAACATACCTCTTCATCTCTTTTTATACTCTCTCCCCCTATCTCTTTTCAAAAAAATTCAAACTCTTCTCTCAAATCTTTCCAGAAACCCTAACTTTTGTTCTCTTCTTTTTCTCTTTCTCTCTCTTCAAAATGTCTCAAACTCCATCTTATTCCCAAAAAATGATGGATGTTCTAAATGAAATAGACCTTGTTGCCTTTGTCTCCCCTTCCAGTAACCCTATCTCAACCATTTTTCCGATTAAAAATTCCCAAATCCCAACCTCTGAAATCTTTCCTAATTATGCTGACAAAGCCCCTCCAGTGTACTCCCCTTCTCTAGATCTAAATGACCCCTAAAATACCTCTCCTGATGAGGCTGTGTTGTCCATAGTGGGTCAAGAAAGTGAATCCCCTTAACTTCATCTCAACCATGTCTCATCTCCTCTATTTTATCTGAGCTTCTCTTTTAGGGAGACCTTCTTGAAGAAAAGAACTCTAAGTCGAACATTTTGGCGGTTAGTGAGGAATTAGTTGTGGAAAGTCTCACCGAAATGAGGGAAGGCACAAGGACTCCATTTTCTGAGGAAGAAGACAGAATTCGAGGCTCATCTAGAGACCTCTGAACCAGAGTTTGACAAAACCCAAAAACTGTTCCACCCTCTACTACTGCAGATGACGAAGATGATGAGGATGATCTTCCCCTACGCTGGGTCGTGCAAAGAAGGATGGTGTCTATCTCTAGCAAGGGAAAAGAGAAAGTAACTGAAGAGACATCTACAAAGAAAAGCCCTCATCCTACTATGGTTTCAACAAGGAAGTTAAGGAGTGATGCAATGAAGCAAATAAGGCTAACACAACTGAGAACAGGAAAAGAAGAAAGATTGCAGTAGAAGAGAACCTGATCCACAAGAGGTAGTGGTTGAAGTATCAAATGACAAGGATGAAAGTGAAACTGAATCAGAAAACATTATTTCTGCAGTTGAAAAAAGGAGAAAAAAGACATTAGGAAAGCAAAAATCCAAAACAAGGAGAGCTTCAGTCAGAAAAGAAGTTGACTCGAAGAAAGGAGAGAAAAAAGAGCAAGGGAGGAAGAGAGTGAAGGAGACCACTAAAAGAAAAAGAGAAGTGTCACCTGACACTGAGGAAATTTTTGCAAAATCTGAGTTCAAGTCTGAGAAGGGACCAGGTTCAAGGGATAAAAAGAGGAAGGTAGAGAAGAAGGCAACTAGGGAGGAGATAATTGGCATTTGAGAAAACAGAAGGTTCTAAATGGAAGAGTGTTTGATCGTGAGATAATTACCAAGCGAGGAATGAGCAATCTGGTTGATTCTGTGGAAATCCAAGGATGGACTCACTTGTTAATAGATCTTATTCCAGTGTTGCTTAAAAATCAGGTAAGGGACTTTTACTATAATGTTGAATTCATAGAAGATGGGAGTCTCAATACACAAGTAGGTGATAGAATTTTTCACTTGAATGAGGAGAGGTTGGGAGAGATTCTAGGTGTACCCCCGGAAGGGATTAGTTCTGTGGTTGGACAATCGTGCTCTAAAAGGTTTGTTCGAAAATATGGAAAACTCCCAAAGTTAAATTGTGTTGGAATTCCCAAAAAGCTTCTGAAGGGGGAATATCAATTACTTTTCTAGTTGGTGAATAAAGTGTTTCTTCCTAGAACTGAGAAGTGAACAGTTGCTTCTGCGGGTGACCTGTTTCTAATGGAAGCACTGAGCAAGTTTGACTCCATCTACCTTCCATCCATCCATCATGCTCAAGCATATGCACAAGACTCTTATAGAGCAAAAAGGGAAACATGGCAAGGGTTATGGCTACTTCTTAACAAGAGTGTTCAAATGTATGGAGATTTCTCGTGAAACAGGTGTGAGAAGAACAATAAAGCAATCTTTCTCCATGAACACCCTTGTTGAGTGTGAGTGTATGGAAGGAAATACAGGGTACATGAGCAAAATGACTGAGTTGGTGCTAGAACAGAGTCAGTTGAGGCATGAACTGGAGGAAATAACAGTATTATTGAGCCATAAAGATACAGAGATAGTTGTGCTGAAGGCACAATTGGTAAACGCTCAAACTGAGAGACCAGGTTCGGCTGAAGTCGCAGAAGTGATGGCCAAAAATGAAAGCCTCGTGACATAAAATTCTGAACTCAAGGAAAAGTTAATTAAGACTCATGACGATGCAGATGCTCGACTAACTCTTATCCTTCAATCCATCACCCAAAAGCCTCTTCCTTCCTAATTCTTATCTGGTCCTACCTATCCATCTTCCCTTTATCTTTTTCTTTGTGTGGGCATTGTCTCGTTGTTCTCTTAGGAGTTTGTTTATAATGTTTTTAATGTTATCTTATATGCAATGAAATGAATTCCCTGTTTTTTGTTGAATGGCCTTTCTTAATTTTCTGCTTTTCATTTATGCTTGTGTTGCCAAATGGCCATGGTTTTACCAGACTTGCTTACTCTTAATTCTGGTTTACTGCCTTTTCTTTTTTATGATGCCAAACGGGGGAATAATGGTATGCTTAGGATAGAAATTTGACATGTTTCACTAGGGATTGGGGATAGGTACCTGGTACCTGATGTGGTTGACAGGGGGAAGAAGTGTGTAGGAGAAGAGAAGTTTGTCATCATCAAAAAGGGGGGAAAAGTTAATATGTAGTTTTGATGATTTGACAAACCATGGGATCTGATAGGGGACCTGATCCCATGTGAGAATGGTGCTCTTGTACGAGAAAAGGACAGCTGGAAAAAGTACTCTGCACACTCTAATATCTGCAGGAGGTGGTGCGCGTCTGGTGCAGAGCGACAGGGTTGTATGCCAATAGTATTGCTTCTAGGGTTTTGTGTCCATCATATATAAGCTTCATATCAATGGACACAACCTAGTTTTTGCATCCCAAAAGCTGGAAATACAGCAAAAGCCATTCTCTCTAGAAATATTCTCCTAAAGAACAACAAAGGACCTGATAGAGTTGTCATTGTTCTTAGTTGTTGTAGGTTTATATTTCCTTGATTATCCTTGTAGATCTATTCCTGTGTTATAAAGGAATTAGATTAAGCTAGAGTTAGCTATGGTGAGTTAGTGAAGTCTAAATTGATTAGAGTTAGTTGATTTAGTGGGCAGCAGAGTTGTTGCTTTGGAGCTTGTTTGTAACAGAGTTGTTATAGTAAGGGGGGAGGAATTTAGTGTTAGATTCCTAGATTGCAAGTGAATCTTTTCTCCTTAATGTGAATGGAGTTGGGTTGAAATCATGTGAGTACAGGTCGTGGTTTTCTCCTCCCTTGAGCAAGAGGGTTTCCACGTAAACTGATTGTGTCTTTTATTTTAACTCATTTATTTAAGTTACTGTTCATTCTGAGTCAAGGGACCTGGTCCATTGACATGTAGTGGACGTATACATTCTAAGATAGACCAAGACCAGAGCCTAAACTGAAGTCAAGAAACTGGCTGATTTTCATTTGGCAATGGTTATTGTCACTCTTTTATATGTCTTCTAGTGCACCAGTCTTCCAATAGAATTTGAATACTACCTGTAAGATTGTAGGAACCAATGTCGAGTAGATTCAAATTCACCAGGTTTGAGATCTCTCTTGGTATGCTTCCACCAATTCCCGTTTCCGAAGAAGAGTAAGCATTGTAACTGACTAGAAAGGCTACCTATTGAATGGGGTAATGTACCTCTCATAAATGTTGTTTTTGATATTGAAGTGCATAATTTTTTCTTTTTCTTTTTGTAAATATTAAGCCATCAGCATCACAGCTTAGAGCACAATGAAGTAAACGTTTCAGTTGTTCTTATAGTAATATTTCTCTCCTGCTAACTACAACTAACACAATGAGGGCAAAGTGTGTATGCATAGATGATGCTTGTTATAAGCTACAAATGAAATTCACTGTACATTTATAGGTCAGGGTTCGAGTTGTAGAAGTACCACTATACTTGTATTAGGATAAACTATCTACATCACACCTCTTGAATGTGATCTTTCCTTGGACTTGAGCTACTTTTTTATTCATTTATAGAATTGGCCACAATATCTATAGCAACTCTTTTAGATTAAGCTTTAGAAAGATAAAGCACAATTTTATTTTTCAGGCAATGTTTTGGAAACAGAGAATTGGAGTTGTGAGGCTTTTTTGTGGTAAAAATTGTTAATTAGACTAGAAGTCGTTATATCCTTTGAACAAAACTGATATACATAAACTCATAATAAAGGTTGTTACAAGAGATATTAAGTGTCTTATTTCCTTACAACTCAGATAAAATCAGTGGTACTTCTTCCAATCGATTTGTGATTCATATATAGAGTCATCAACTGGTATATGACAACAATAGTATGCTTGTTTTTCTTTTGCAAAGGAGAAAATTGAAGAAATCCGAAGTCAAAGGACAGAAAGTATTGTTGAAGTTTCACCTAATGATGCACTTGGTATAGTACTCGGTCCCAAACATCCGGGCCGTGTTTAAGGGTTAGGCTTGGGTGTTTTTCCAGCTATGGCATTCAAACGAACATCTAGGAGATTTAATCATGTTAATGTGAGTTCATCTAGCACTAGCGCTCCAACTCCGGAGTGGCAGCAAGAGATGACGAGTATGAAATTACAACTAAATGCGCTACTTAGCTTATATCAAAGAAACATAGGGAAATATCCTTGAAGAGTTTGCTCACTTATTTCTACCTCCTCCACAGGTATGCCCATTATAAATATTTATATTTTCCCTTATTTGCTCTTCTGTTGAAGCTTAATATCTTGCTGAAGAGACATTTTTTAGTATTGGATAGAGGTAAGAGGTCGATCTAGGACTTGAAAATAATTTGAATTTTGATAGTAGGTGGAAATCTGAAATCTTTTGGTTGTATGGTAGAAAAATGCAGCTATTGAAAATTGCAGCTTCCTACATGCTTCTGGTAGAAAAATAATTGTTTTAAAGTATTAGTATTATCTGCTGGAACTTAAATAGACAAAAGAAAGCAATGAAGCAATAGTTTAGCAAAAGAGCAATGACATATTTAAAGACAAAAAATAATGATCCAGAATGTAGCCAAAATGTTTCAAATGCAACGAGAGGAAACTATTAAAACTTTAGTTAAGGTTGATAGCACAGAGTTAACGTAGTTTGATTTATTATTGTATATTTTCTTCTTTGTTTATTACTTCATATGTTGTCCCAAAATAAGTGTGGTTTTATGTTGTGGGGCTTGAACAATCTTCTGCTAGCATATATTTAAAAGTTTGAGATGTATACTTCTCACACGGTTATTTTTTCAGGCATCAAATATAGGAAGTGGTACTCAACAGATACCAATCAGACCAAACGTCGATTAGAAAGCTTGAAATGGGAGTAACAACAATGATGGATCAAGCACCAACAAAAATCAGTTTTAGTACTTTTTTTTTTTTGGGATATTCTTGTTGAATGATACTTTGAAATTAATATTTTGATGGTGTAATTTTGAACTGTCAAATAATACTTTAAAACATTAGTATTTTGATGATGTAATTTTGTGTAATTTTGAAGTACTTTTATTTTATATAATGAATATTTTGTTTGATCTTTTATGTTCGTGTTAAAATTACTAATCATAGGAGTTTAAATGTATAGAGTGCAAAAAATTGGACGTGAATGTGGATTGACCAAATGGAAAAACAATTAATTCTTGCAATAAAATTCTGCCGTCACAAAAAAAATTTAGGACATTTTTAAAAAGCCAAAAACGCCGTAAATGATGCATGATTTTCTCATAATTACGGCGGTTTTAACTGTCACTTTATACAACAAAGAAATGCCGCTTTAACAAAAGAATATTACGACAGTTAACTATGTAATATTGCGGCGGTTTTATAAAAACCGTCGTGATACATTTGTGATAGACGAGATTACAAAATTTTTACACATTTGTGATAGACAAGATTACAAGATTTTTACAAAACGTCATTATGGTGTGTTGTGACAATTTGAAACCGTCGTATTACATCTAAAAAATCGCTGCAATAACCCTTTTTTTTGGAGTGACAATTAATACAATTATATTTGATAAAAATTGTGTGGAGTTATAAAATAGAACAGAACTATTCATCATCTGCTTCATAATGTGAAAGCTATTGGAATTACTAATTAATACCTCTTTAATTTATGATAAGCATGTAAAAATCATATTTAGTTCTAATTAAATATTTAGTCATTCTAAAAATTGATATTCTTTTTATTTTTCACAAATATTAAATTTAATATTGTTTATATATTACATTCACAAAAAATAGGTGGATTCAATTAAAATAATGAGATCTAAATAATATATATAGTAATGTCACGAGAATTTTTTTCTACATATTTAATAATAAATGAATGTAAATAGCTTTGATAAAAATTAACCAAATATAAAAGAATAAATATATAATAGAATCTACAAACAGATCATATTATATGTGTGCACCTATAGATTTTCTTTCATTTAACATCTCTTCAACCTTGAAAAATGACAATGGTTAATGACTACAAGACAAATATCAAATGATACAAGAAGCAAAAGTGAAGTAATATCAAAATTAAACAATCAAGAGATACAATAATGATATGTGACTAATTTTAAGAAAATCTCTTACCGTCAAGTTGTTGATGTGTGTGTGTATATATATAGCAACAATTAGAATCATGTGGTTCTTCATTATTCCTCACACCTTGATAATGAAGCTGATGACAACTCGTTCATATCATGAGCATCGTCATGGTTCATTACCTTAATGAAACAAGCAAAATCAAAAAAATAATTAAGACTACTTCATGACAAAGTTTATAGGAAAGTACTTTCTGAAGCTATAAGTTAGGGAATATATCTTAAAGTTATATAGAAATTCAAAAGTCATACTGAAAAAAAAAGGCATTACAAATAACTCTTGGGTTCTTCACCATACGTGCACTTGCATTTAATTTGTAATTACTGCTAGGAAGTTGAATCATCTAATTCTAATGCCAAGGAAAGTATATACAAGTTACTTTACTTCTTTTGACTAATTCATTATACAATATAATTATTTAATTTTCATGCTAACAATAACTCATAATCTAAAAAATAATTAAAATATTATTACTTAATATTTAATTAATTAGGTTGTTAAAATATTTTAATTAACAACAAGGGCAAAACTATAATCCAATTTTGAAGACAAAACCTTCCCACTTATAATAATATATGATATGATGATGATGATAATATATGATATGATGATAAATATAACTTTGTAAGTAGTGTAATTTATGTCCTAGAAATTAAAATAGAACTTCAATAAATGAAAGGGCAAATACGAAAAGAATTTCAAATATCTATCTTGAACTTTGAACAATTAAGTTATTTTGAACAGTGAAAAAAAATTCACTAAATATGAAATAAAAAAAATATAATATACCATAATTTTTTTAAAAAGAAAAAACCATATTGTTACGGAGAATAATTGTTATACCATAATGTATTTCTCCTTTTTCATTAGTTTGCAGCTGCCCCACGTTGTCTCTCTGTTTCTTCTTTATCATTTACTTGACATTATTAGGAGACTTGGCCGTGGACTCCAGCTACCACTAAAAAGCCAATTTACTACCGTATCGGATGGGGGTTCGACCGAACCTACTGGCTTTTTCGTAGACCCATATTTGTATAAAAAATATGAAATAAAATGTATATATTTATTTCATGCGAACCCTCAAACACAATGAAACAATTGGTCCAACGGTATCTGCGCACCCAGTAAATTCGTTCGGCCCCTACTGTGGACGGGTTCGAAACTCAGTATCCACAGTTTATTTTTGGGATATTCAAAAAAGTTTAAACCCAATTTCTTTTCTTTTTTTCTAAAAGTTAGGGTTCTAACTTTTATTGTTCTAACTTTTATTGGTGATCTAATTGTTACCGTCTGAAATCTGGTCTTCGGTATGTAATCCTATCTCTCTTTTTTCATTTTTTTCCTTACTTGTTTGCTTTTACATGGTATGATTATCTATTCAAAACTTGATTTTTAACCTTTGATTCTAGGGTTATCCCACATATTGATAATTTATTATATTAAAATAATTGTTGTTTGCTTTTCAAAATTTTAACTTTTGGTTGACGGGCAGTAATGGTTCAAGATGATAGTTAAACTAGTAAAATATTTGTTTTAGGTGCCAAAATATTAGTGGTGAATTTAATAATTGTAACCTCACTTAGAACAATATTAAAGATTCTAGTAAAAATATTCAAAATTTGATGGTTGTTACTTTAGGTTAAGATCATTGTTCTTTTTTAAAATTTAGAACCCACTGGTCTGAAATCCTGGCCCCGCCTCTATTTGTCAACACAGATGTTTGCTCGTGAATCCCTGTTTTCACTTGCATCAGCCGTTGGGACACCCCTACAAGTTATAGGGCAACAACGGGTAAGTCAAGGCCTAGTGTAGCTAGGGTAAAAGTGGAGGGTTATCTATTATCATCGCTTCCGGATAAAGTTAGAATGCTTTTTAAAGATGAAAAAAATGGTGTCGTTAAAGAGGTGTTGCAAAAAATTGTCTATGACAAACTACCTTCGTACTGCACAACATGTAACATCAAGGTCACAAGGAGGGAGAATGTAGACTGACTATAGAGGTAGAAGGTGGACTAATTGATGAAACAAAAATTAATGGGGCAAAGTTCGAAGGAGATTTGCGATCAATTTAGGATGAGAAAAAGAAAGTTCTTTCTCTTCAACAACTGGAAAAGAGGTAACATTACCAACTACTTCCAATTCTGAAAAAAAATAGTGTGGAAAGAGTTGATGCACCAGGTCCCCTACTTGTTGCTGCAACATCTGGGAAAAAAGAAGATACATAAACTATGTTACCTGGGACACTAACTTCTAAGACAACTTGGTACGACCACAACGGATACATAAACTATGTTACCTGGGACACTAACGTCTAAGACAACTTGGTACGACCACAGCAGATACATAAACTATGTTACCTGGGACACTAACTTCTAAGATTAGTGAGCAACTTGGTACGACCACAACGAGTTCTTCCACTCATGTCCATATTGATGTTGAGGCACAAAATAATGTAGATAATAACTCAAGGCAGTTGATCGTTACATCACAAGTCGCTACAGAGCAGTTATCGTCTAGATTTGTGCAAGATAGAGAGTTGGATTCACCTAATGCAGTTGCGGTTACTAAATCAAGGCAAGACGAGGCAAAAAAAAGGTAACACTACCGCAGAAAAATTCAGTAATTAATGGACTTTGGTCTCACATAAAAAAACGATTGGCTCTAAGTCCTCAAATAATCACATTTTGCACCAAAAAGATTCTACACATGTTGAGCTTGTAACGATGAGCATACTAATCAACAAACTCTTGTGACACATGAAAAGGAGTTCATTGTTACGGAGAAGATAGATGGCAAAGAAATCAATCCAAATACACCTATCATGTTTATTTTAGATCAAGAGGTGGCTACAAACAATTTGAATGAATCTAAGAAAAAACGAGGGGGAAAGTGCTTCAAGATGGGCAGATTTAGTTGAGGAAGAGAATCATACTCCTTCACCTAGTAGGAGCAAGTTAAGCCCTCAAGCACTTGAATGTGTGCCTACAAGTAAAACAAATCCATCTATGGCAGTCATAGGTACGTCATCTAACTTGAGTGCTACAAAAATAAACGTGGCTGATAGAGATATTCTTTATGACTTGGACAATGACATGTCTGATGGAGACGATGAAGATGAAATGTTGGATATATGCTTTGATAAGGTGGCTAAGGAGGGGGATCAAATGCAAAAAGAAGACACATAGAAGACAACATAGTTGGGATGGTAAGGTGAGTGAGGATTTTGTTCCAAGACACCTACCGATGCGACTAGCAAAGCAAAATCATATGACAGTGTCAACAACTTTATCAAGATCCAACAAATCCAAGAAGAAATGATGAACTATCAATTATTTTTGGACAGATTTGAAGAAGAAGACAAGAGGCAAATACTTCAGATTACTTTAGACGGGAAAACTATTTGTTTTAGTTCATACATATATCAAATGAACTTTGAGGTGGCTAACTCATCTTTATTCTTAGATTTTATAATCTTGCATTACTTGAGCATCTTCATTTGTAATATCATCATAAAGAGTATTATAAAATTCTAATGATCATAGAATACCTAGTTTTCTCTAGTTCCTTTTTTCTTCATGCTTGTTAATTAGTAAAGATTTGTTGTCTCATTAGGATTAGTAAGATATGGCCTAGCCCCCCTTACTTGTACTTATCTCTATTTATATCTTTTAATTTATTTTTATTTTTTTTAAAAAGGATCAGGCAAGAAAAATAAAACTTTGTAAGTAGTGTAATTTATCTCTAAGAAAATATAAAACTTCAATAAATGAAAGGGTAAAATATGGGGAAAAAAAATACAAACTTACCTCTTAAATTTTTAACAATTCTATTATTTATAGAAAGATGGCTGCCCCACGTTGTCTCTCTGTTTCTTCTTTATTGCTTACTTGACATTATTAGGAAACTTGGGCGTGGACTCTAGCTACCACTAAAAAGCAAAAGCAAAAGCCATTAGTATACTCATTTTTTTTGTAGCTACTGAAAAAGAGAGAGAAAAAATGGCTGAAATTCTTCTTACATCAGTAATCAATAAATCTATAGAAATAGCTGGAAATCTACTGATTCAAGAAAGAACGCGTTTATATTGGTTGAAAGAGGACATCGATTGGCTCCAGAGAGAAATGAGACACATTCGATCATATGTAGACAACGCAAAGGCCAAGGAAGTTGGAGGCGATTCAAGGGTGAAAAACTTATTAAAAGATATTCAAGAACTTGCAGGTGATGTGGAGGATCTCTTAGATGAGTTCCTTCCAAAAATTCAACAATCCAATACGTTCAAAGGCGCAATTTGTTGCCTTAAGACGGTTTCTTTTGTGGATGAGTTTGCTATGGAGATTGAGAAGATAAAAAGAAGGGTTATTGACATTGACCGTATAAGGACAACTTACAACATCATAGATACAGATAACAATAATGATGATTGTGTTCCATCGGACCGGAGAAGATTATTCCTTCGTGCTGATGAAACAGAGTGTTGGGTTTTAAAAGGTGTGAATGGAAAATGAAGAGTTGTGACTTTTATGAAAAGTTGCGACTTTTATGAAAGAGTTGTGACTTTGATGAAAAGTTGCGACTTTTATGAAAGAGTTGTGACTTTGATGAAAAGTTGCGACTTTTATGAAGAGTTGTGACTTTTATGAAAAGTTGCGACTTTTATGAAAAAGTTGTGACTTTTATTAAAAGTTGTGACTTTTATGAAAGGTGG
>JAJOOR010022654.1:0-17989 GCA_036250505.1 Solanum acaule | reverse complement strand
AATGGCAAACCAATAGTAGTGTTCACAAAAGAGGAACACGACATTCTTGCTGATACCTGCAGATGGACTATCATAGGCAAATTTGATAAAAGCAGGCCTCAGATTGACAAAATTAGGGAAAACTTTGCCAAAATTGTTCCTACCAAAGGGAATGTGAAAATTGGAGCAAAAGATAGCAAACATATGTTTATTGATGTGGCGAACGAGGATTATAACACCATGTGTTGCGAGAAGTTAGTCATCAGTTAGTTAAATAACTGTTAGTACAGCAGTTAGTCTGTTCAAGAAGTTAGTTATGAGATCTAGTTGGTTAGTTAATTAACAGGTCATTAGTCTAGAACTTACTACAACTAACTAAGCTACAATAGTTGTGTATATAAGCACATGTATGCAGTACTCTATGATCAACAGTTCATAATATCAGAATATCTTCTTATCAATAACTCTCATTCTTCTTCTCTCTGTTCTTTCTCTATAACTAATATGGCAGGATCTGCCTAATAACACCATGGTCTCTTACAACTTCATTCAACTGAGTGAAGGACATAGAATGAAAATCCAAAGATGGTCCACAAGATTCAAACCCAATCTTGAATCAACTCTTGCCCCAGTTTGGATCAACTTGTCGGACCTCCCATGGCACTACTACGAATGGGCAGCATTGTGCCGAATAGTTAGCCCAATTGGCACCCCAATAGTGATGGACAGAGCTACGCAATCAAAGACTAGACCAACCACAGCCAAATTGAGAGTCGAAATTGATCTCACTAAACCTTTGATCAAAGAAATTCTAGTGGAGATAAGGAATTCAGAGAGTCAGCTAGAATCCTTCATCCAAAAGATTGATTACGAGACCATTCCCCCCCTTTTGTCTACAGTGCATGAGTCAAGGACATACCAAGGAGAAATTCAGATTTGCGCACTTGGAAACACCAAAAGATCAACAAAGAACTCAGGAAACAGAAAGTACAGAAGCAAGACATCAATACTTTCATAACAAGCTCAAAACAAGCTACCAAAGGAAAACAGGATGACAAGGAGCAGGCCAATAATAAAGCTGTCATTAACAACCAGCAAATTTCAACACATAGAGAGGTAAACCATGTCACGAGCAAAATCCAAAACAACTCTGTTGAAATGAATAATCCTAGGGAGGAAGATTGGCACCAAGTAGAAAAAAGAAAAGGGAGAAGCCAATTCTACTGGACAAGAACAACAAAATCAAAGGAACCTAAAAGGCAAGGAAGAAAATGTTAGGGGACAGACCACTGAAATCAGGACACAACAAGAATCCAACATGTTCAGTCAATTAGCAGATAATGGAATTTTGCATATGAATGTTGAACCAAATGACATTACAGATGAACAAATCATGGAGCAACCACCCCCGCCCAGAGCTAACAGTACAAGATGGGACAAGGAGCATAACAACAAGACATATGAAAAGAACAAGAGAAAGACTGAAACATCAGCATAACCTCCGGGTCAGAGAAGTGAGGAGTGATCTCAAGCACAACATGGAAATTGCAGAAAAATCAATAAAAGCAGAAATGGAGACTAATCCAACCACAGGGGAAAAGCACACCAAAGAGGCTCCAATAAAAAGCAGAGATTCATGAGTGAAGTCTTCATCCCCAAAAATATAGAGTTGTATGGAGAAGCAAATCAGAAACATGGAAATATTGGAAATACTCTACCAACATGACCTGCTATCAACCTGAATCAACAAGAAAAGGTCATAGATACCAATGAACAGATTAGAGGTAATATTGTGAATCTCCTGGGAGATATAAGACAGGAACACAATCAAGTGGAAGATCCCCTATCTAGGAAAGATTATGGAATGTCAGAATGAGAACTATGAAATATCTCACTCTGATGATGAGGCTACCAGAGGCAATAAATCAGGTAACAACACTATTGAAAGACATCAAAACCATGACATCCAATTGAAACAGAACATCTCTTACAACTATAATGTATCCCCAAGAAATAGCCACAATACCGTAGAAACACACCTCTTTAATGACAATACAACCAATCCTATCAAGGATAAATAAAGCAACCTTACCCACAGTTTCCAATGATTAATTTTTTATCTTGGAACATTAGAGGAATTGGATCAAAAGGATCCCTGGAGAGACTCCAACACCAATTACCTCTCATTTGCCTTCAAGAA
The DNA here is from genome assembly GCA_036250505.1 of Solanum acaule. Lineage (NCBI taxonomy): Eukaryota > Viridiplantae > Streptophyta > Magnoliopsida > Solanales > Solanaceae > Solanum > Solanum acaule. The sequence continues at coordinate 15,810 of JAJOOR010022654.1, read as the reverse complement.
CCTATGGAGGACAGTGGAAAAATTGAGAATTATAAAAGAAAACTTGGGATGGACCATGTTTTTAACAATTGCTCCAACAAAGTTTGGCTACTATGGACGGGTGATGTTATAGTTACCATATTGCAAGATAAAGAACAAAACGTTCTCATCAAAGTGGATCCCATCAACAGTTCACCATTCAAGCTCACTATAGTCTATGCCAAATGTGATGTTGAGTTAAGGAAAGAACTGTGGGCAGATTCTATTTCCAAAAAAAAAAAAAAAACTGTAGGCAGATTTGAGAACAATGTCCCTTAACATAAATGAACCTTGGGGTGCAGTTGGAGACTTCAATGTTATTACTGACAGAGGAGAAAAACTTGGTGGCATACCTCACAGACTTGAAGAAAGCTTGGACTTCATTGAATGCCTTAACGAATGTGGCCTACAGGATGCCCCCATACTATTTGGAAAAGACTTGATAGGCTAGTCTACAATTCTAACTGGTTTGACGAGTAGAACAGCACCACTGTCACACACTTATCCAGATCTTGTTCGGACCATGCCCCTCTTCTAGTGAAAATCCTCCATGAAGACATCCAAGGCATTAAATATTTCAAATTCCTTAACTTTTGGACAGATCACCCCGACTTTCATCAAACTGTCCAAAACAGTTGGGATGAACAAGTATATGGAACCCTCTTTACATCATCCACCAAAAAATCAAGAACACCACTAAAGCTCTCAGTATCTGGTCTAAGCAAACCTCTGGTGATATTTATGAGGAGCCTAAGAGATTGGAATCATTGATTAGGGATATGGAAGACAACTGCATTGCTAATAACACTCCTGAAAATAGATGTGAACTATCTAAATGTAAAGCTGAGTTCATTAGATACCTAAAAATTCAGGATTAATGCTCAGAAAAAAAAGCAAGAGTCGGATGGATGAATGAGGGTGATGCGAACACAGCTTACTTCCATGCCACCCTCAAAGATAAGAGAAGGAAATTGAATATCAGAAGAATCCAGGATGATCATGGCAACTGGTTAGAAGGAGACCACTAATATTGCTGAAGGAGCGGTCAACTATTATGAACCTCTTTGCTCAAGTTTCTGATACTACTAATTTCAGTGCCCTGAACTGTATTGAAAGTTGTATCACTGAGGAAGAAAATAACAAGTTGAGTGTCATTCCTACCGTGCAGGAAGTGACTGAAAGCATGCTATTTATTGATCCTGACAGTTCACCTGGGCCTGATGATCTTAGTGGAATGTTCTACCATAAATGTTGGGAAATCAACTCTACTGAAGTCCACAATGCTGTCAAGGCTTTCTTCCGGGGATCCGCTCTTACCAAGTTCTATACTCACACTTGTATTATTATGATCCCTAAAATAGATCACCCTCAAAAAAATTCTGATCTCAGACTCATTAGCCTGTGCAATGTATCACCCAAGATTACTTCTAAAATCCTTAACTCTAGACCGGCCAACTTACTGCCAAAGATCATCTCCAAAAAAACAAAGTGGTTTCATAAAGGGAAGAGCTATCTCTGAAAACATGTCAGTGAAAATTACTTTTGAACATATAATTCTTTGAAAAATTTTGTATTTAAGAGAACATATAATTCTTTTAGCCAATCATCACCTTATCACTACTTGCTAAATCATTTCAGTGAAAATTACGTTTGAACTAAAACATAATTGTTAACACATATAAGAATCCACCAGCCTTCACTAGAATCCAACAACCCAACAGCATATAACACGATCCTAATCGCTTGATGTACTAAAAGGCCCCTTAATTGACAAGTGATATCAGGATGCCATTCATTTGATAAAATGTCTCCAAGGCATCAATCCTACTATCTACCTTTAACTTTTTCTTGCAATGGAAAAAATCATCAGATAAATTAAGACAATTTAACAAACCCCCACCATTTTCACCGGGAGAGAGAGAGTTAATTTGGAAGTTATTCTCGATTACTTTTTTTTAATAAGAAGTTATTCTCAGCCATAAGTTTATGCTGCTATACCTAACTTATTGGCATGTATGGCTTAATAGTTAATACAAAAAGCAAAAAGCAGCCAGCTTCTAGATTCCAGCCAAGCAGCTACTATTATTATGCACCAAATCCAGCGGAGGAAAATCCATGATGTATCACCATGCAATTTGAACACAAATTATGCTTATACAACTTGACACTACTTACGCCGCTTACTTGAGAATGAACAGTAATTTGGAAAACACGTGCAACATCAGTGATATCCTGTGCAGTTGTAGCAAATTTCACAATGTCAGCTCCAGATGCCTGTATTCTTGCTACTAGATTGCCAAGTTCCTCAGCTGACGGTGTGCTTTCATAGTTGTGAGAAGAAACAATAAGTTTGCATTTTGCAGATTTATTTCCATGCAGGGCATTGTTGAACTCGTCAATAGCCTAAAGGAGGAGGAGAAAAAAGAAACAAACAGCATAAGAAAATCAATGATTATTGTTAATTGATGAAGCATCCATCAAAGCAAAAAGGAAGAACAAATGAAGACTCAAAGTATGAGAAATGTTCATGTTAAAGTTAGCAAAGCTTTATATATCAAATATTCCAACAGGAAGGGTTTCTTAGTTAGCAAAATCGGTCTTTGACTGAATATTCCTTCATGCAAGTAGCATGTCAGGCCATACATCTCAAAAGTAATGCTCAAAGTCACAATACAAAACTACTCAAGTTTTTGGAGATCTGAACGTCAAGCAACTAGGTTGATTGGCCTTGTATTCTCCTTTTTATGCATTTATTTGATCAATTCCATTGAGGACACTTAGCAGCAGTCACTCAGGGAAAGGTCATCATTCTTTTCTTTTCTTTTTTAACGGATAAGGTGGGAAGGGCCATTTAGTGTGAAATTTACCTTTAGCTCAACATCAATGTAATCAGCTCCCAACTCCATCGCTAATCGAAGTGCATCCAATCGACTCATTTCATCACCAGCATACTGACCACCTTCCCAAGTGGGCCTAGCAAAGTAGGTAAAGTTCGGAAATTTTATAATGCACTTTCCAATGTCGAGAAGTAAGAGAGGAACTACAAAATCAGAAAGTAGAGCTATATTTACATGTATATTGTAAGAGAACTAATATTTGTTATCACAAGTTAACAGACACTGCAATAAATTATATCATAAGGTTGAACTCAGATGTCTTGCATGAAGATACAGAAGTGTCCTTGTTTTATAATGTCAAAAATTTACAATAGACATAACACCGAAATTCAGCACATACTAATCCTGCCTGTATTGCTAAAGTGTGGTTCACAAATTCCCATATGAAAACATGCATCACAAATATGAAGCACAGGTTCTTGACAAACAAGAATATCAATATAAATAAAGAAGATGTCTTGTTAAGGTTATAATAAGCCAGATGAAACTATCAATATCTTTTCGAGTTCATGTAATTGGTGTCCTGAAAAAGCCAGTGCTGAGAAAGTTCACCGGTCAAAATTTATATACAAAACGATCAGAACATAATTAAATACAAAAGAACCTAGTGCCATTGAAAAATGCATTGCCTTTCTGAGTTCCGGAACAAATTAGATAAAGTAGCAAGTAACCATACCCTATGCCTTTATTTAAGCTATGTTGTAGAGCTCCTTATATGTATATCTACAGGATATGTCAGATAGTACCGTATTAATATTATCCCCTGCCCCACGCCCAAAACATAGCTGCAGGTCGACGAACATGCATATCAGTAGAAAGTGAAAAGGGACCAACCAGGGAAAAAGTAATTGCCCTTAGGAAGGTCTAAGCTATGTTGCAGCGCTCCTTATATTTGTATCGACATGATATGTCCCACTTATGAGATTACACTAAGTATGTTGTTGTTGTACCAAGGCTTATTCTCCTATTTTTAGGATTTCGAAGCAAAACAAGGAAAAAAGGATAAATCTTAATCATCATCCTTAATCTTGTTGGGTTTTAAAAGGTGTGAATGGGAAATGAAGTTTTTTCCCGAAAAGACACCAAGAGAAAGGATGCAATTTGAATGGTACCCTTTCACATTGAATGGATTGTGACTTTTCGGATAAGTCACAGTAGCAACTGTTCATACTACCCTTTGTTGACTATAAATAGTGGCTTTTGGAGGCGATGTTTCGAAAGAAGAAGATGTAGAATCCATGATGAAAACTGTAAGCTCTCTCTTTTGTTAGTAATATTAGTTAAGAATGGATCTTATCACAGTTGTTGCCAGCTGAATTGCACCTCACAAGTATCACACCTGCAGGTGGTTGATCGATGGGGAACAGTTGATATCTTGATCAATAATACAGGTTCGCTACTACCCTTTTTTTTTTGTGGGAACAAGTCAAAAAGATCACTTGATCAATTTTGCACCAAGATAATACCAACAAGTTAACATTTGTGCTGTGGCATTAAGCATCCAAAAAAAATCTTTGCAACTTTCTAGTTAGAGAGGAACATGTTTTTACCCCAAATATACAAGTGAAACAATATTTTTTAATGCAGGCTAGCAACAGTCATCCTAGTTTGCATCAAGTTTTATTAGAATTCCCAATCAGTAGTTCTCTTATTCTTCTTTTCAGGTATCACACGTGATACCTTGTTGATGAGAATGAAGTCTCAGTGGCAGGAGGTTATTGGTTTCTCTCAATTTTCTGCATCGAATTTTCTGAACCTCTTCTACATATTTTCTTACAAACATAAATGTAGTCTTTGTGCGATTTGAGTTCGACAAAGTTATTGGCGTTTGAGGAACCGCTACACCAATAATAGTTATATCCATTTTATCTTGAGAGAAAATAATTCATAACCTCGGGAACAATGAGGAGATTAAATTACTTGAGGACACAAATTATGTGGTCTCGGATATTTTTTATATAATTCTGGTTTCCAATTCTTCTAGCTATAACAAAAAAAAACACAAAAAGGACAAACTTTAACAACTCAATTCAGATATGGCTGACTCACAAGACACAAACATGGAAGCAGAAATTAGGAATTAAAACCTGTAAGTGAAGAGAGTAGGCAAAGGGCACTGCTTGATCAGGGTATCAATATCTGGGCGAGGATTAAAGCTTTTCAAGCTATCCACTCGAACCTCCACAAGATCAGCCCCACTAATTTTAGCCTTTTGCATAAGAATCAACATTTGATCCACTGAATCAGCCATAATTGGTGCACAAATTAGAGTTTGATTCTTCCTCATTGCTTCACCCTCCATCTTCTTCACTCCAGAATCTACAACCTAACCACCCCACACCCACAACAACAAAAACAACAAAAAATCTCAAACACCCACAAGTCAAGAATCAAAACCCACAAAAAAAAAGTGTTCTTTTTTAGTTTTATAAGAGTAAAAAAGGCAATGTGGGTTGGTGGAAGTCTTAACAAAGTTTGGTGAGTGGAGAAGAGAAAACCCAACTCAATTTCAAATTGTTAATCATTTTATTTTTCCATTATTTGAAAAAAAAAAAGTTATTAAATGACTCACCAACTCCATTGGCAACCAACTTTAGAGCACACAGATGGGTAAACAGCAGAAATGTAGGCTCAGCAGCCAGCTTGAAAAAGCCCAAGTGACAAAGATATAGATATATACAAGTATTTTATATTTATTTATATATAAGAAGAAGAAAAAAAAGATAAATCTCATGTGTGGTTTTTATTTAGATTTATATTATATGATAGAAAATTCAGAAGTAGGATGGGGGTAACTGTGTAGGGGGTTGGTGAGGGATGAATTATATTTCATTTTATTTTTATGCTTTTTCCATGATCATAAATATTCTCCTTAAAATATTTTATCTGAAAAATAAAGTAGAAAATTGAATAATAATTAGTACTATTTAAATGTTTTTAATAATTACAAATTTACGTTGCCACTTGAGTATAGTTCTTATTTCATGGAATATTCTTCTTGGTCTTTATATTTTATTGTATATGCTATTTAAAAGATATGTCTCTAATTTAATTTTTTTTTTCAATATACTTGTGAAATTAATAGTGAGCAATTGATTTTAGTTTCAGAGATGAAATATCATATTAACTTTTAATAACAAATATTTCTATTAATTTAAGAGTAGATTGTATTAAACAAGTTAAACTTTTCACAGTAAATAGTACTATGTCATATGTAATTTAAATTATATAGAATTTAATGGTGTTTTTTTTTTCATAACTATCGAAGCGGAATAAAATATTTCTCTGCCCATTTATAAAATTTGTCTCTTAAAAAATTATATACCTTACAAATTTATTTACATTGCATAAGAATAATTGAATTTAAAAAAAAAAATGATATACAAACGTCATTGAATTATTACCCCAACTGTAATATAATGTATGTACCTACCGGATATTTCATAAATTTATTTTAAAATAAATATGGAATTAAAATAGTTTGTTTTTGCCCGCCTAGATAGACCGCAAAAATGTCCCTTCAATGTTTTTTACTACTATCTTTGATTCTTATTATTTGATGTTTTTTACCTTTTCATTTGAAAAAGAAAAATAATGTTTTACATAATTAAGAAGAATTTATTTGTTTTTGTAAACTTATTCATATTTATAAATATAGTATAAATTTATTGAGGGTAATTTATTTATTTTACAATATAAGGAGTGTGTCAAAAAATAAAAATACTCCCTTCGTTTATTGTTTTACTTATCCACACTATTTCAAAAATAAATTTTCACTCTCACTTATCACTTTTTACCTATTAAGAAAAAATAATTATCATTTTTCTATTTTATTATTTGCATTGATTACTTGTTTCCATATCATTTTTTAAGATCTAAAATTATACATCAATATATTATAATAAATACAGCGTGAAAACTGAAAAGTAGACAAGTAAAAATATACGATTGAATATTTTTAGTGTGACAATTTAGTAGATTAAGAATGGGCCCGATTTAGGTGGAGAATATACTTAGATCGATGATGGGCCTAAATTAAATTCTTTGGTTTGGACCATCAACCCAAGTAGCTGTCAACTGATTGAGAATGGGCCCAATTTAGGACAAAGAATGATCATTACTATTGGCAAATAGAGGATAGGTTTATTTATGGGTCAACTTCATACCATTCAAATTTGGGAGAATGATGTGTATATATCTAATAATAAGACAAAACATATTAGGAATTCTTTTATAAATATATATGTGAAATTCTCGCTTTAAAGTTTTCTGTATGAAAATGGTATGAAATGTGTGAATATGCTCAATGCTTAGAATCATTATTTTGTATACAAAATCAACATATATATGGTATTGAAATATGTATAAACTGTATAAATTTTGTAAAAAAATGCATGTTAGGTTTCTATAAATTTAATACAAATTTGATACAACTACAACAACGACAAAACTTCAAATATAAGTTTTATACAACTAAGCATACAATTATCATACAACTACAATTTTAATACATTTCGGTTGTAACTTCAAACTTCAACGAATTAGGATTAAAATTCAATCCATAAGCTGCTCAAATTTTATCCAAATTCCCAAATTTCATATTCAAACTTCCCTCAACGTTCTAGATCTTGAGATATCATCCACTTGAAGTATGTTTGCTGTAAATCGATTTTAAAAACTTTAGCTTCGAGCTCCTTTAATGGCTGACAATTGAATTTTTGAATAAATGATTTTCTTTGGGTTAAAAACAAACGAAAGGATTTTATTTATCTGAAAGGATCATTCTTACAAAAATGAATTGATCTATATGTCACAGTTCCAGTAGCATCTCTATCGAGTGCATTACTTACAAAAGAAGGAGATGCATAAAAATCATAAGGTTGGTTTCCATTCATATTTGAATTCTTTGATTTCCTTCCGTGGACATCTATTTGTACTTTCATTTTTTAAAAGTATATTATTTCTGTTTTTTCAAATATTCCAAAGAATGAAAGGGGTTAGAAAAGATGTAGGCACTCTTTGATAGTTGTTGATTGGAGTGATCAGGGTTGTAGAACAATATAATTGATGGATGTCATTGTGAAAGTCTTGATTATTTATGGTTATTCCATATTTATTCTAGATGTAGATGGCATCTGGACAATCCACAAAAATATAAATAATGTTTTCTTCTATATTGATGCATGTGGAGCAAGTATTTATATTGGTTATATTTCTATAGAATAAGGAAGATGAAGTAGATAGTTTGTTTAATAGAGGCAACCACTTGAAATTTTTTATTTTGTTTAATGCTTTTAGTTTTCAAATCCAGTTATAGTGAGAATTGTTGCTAGCATTATCAATATGACATCTTAAACTCATTTCATGCCAACCGGCAGAGTTTGAGACCATCAATACGAACAAAAACTGCAGGCTGTGTAATCTGTCAAGTCAAGTCTGAATTTTGTCTAGTTTTGAAACCATCCACCACTCAAATTCAAGAAACCAGCAAAGCTAACGGCTCCCGTTTTTTATTGGTTAATGATCGGCAAAACCTAGTACAACATACACTGAAAAGCAGCGCTACAGTCATGTATTATGAATGGTTCGACCCCCAATTCAAAAGGCGTCACATGATAAATACATAGAAAACAAGGCTCAGCCGCTCCAATAAAACTTTATTCTAAGACACCACCGCTAGTTGCTGAATCTTCACCCCCACAGGAGCAATTAACCCTGGAGGCCAATAATACCTGACAAGAGTGACATTACCACATGTTACTACTACGAACATCATAATTACGAACAAAACCAGGCTTGCCTAGATGATTCAAACTTGTCATTTGAAAGCACATTGGCAAATGGCAAACTTAAATTTGAAAGCAAAAGAATCTTGCATGTTTCTATTTTAGTCAAAATAAATATAAATAGCCCAGAAGAATCATTTGAAAGAGAAATCACAGAGATTGAACTAACCCGTCAGCAATTGATCAATGTAACTACGACACATAGTTAAATGACTAAATGAGACACATAATCAACGAATCTAGTCCCAGACGCAAGACAATTACTACTTACCACAAGCAATCCTTCCGCCAGCATTTCCAGTGCTTTTACTGAGCTCATGTCCTCCTAAAACAGCAACAATTTTTTATGTCAGATTAAGTGAAAGTGGGTTACAAATATGGTTAAAGTAAATTATATTTTAACTGTCTTATTTTTATTCCATGAAAGGATTTTCAATGCTCCTACACCGGACACCATGTTTCTTTAGATACAAATAGAATACTAGACCTCGTAGCCAAATAGAGCACAACTCTTTTGTGCATAATCCTACATATATCATTGTACACACACTTGATTAACTTGCAGCTATAGTCCACTTCCCTACTTTCAATTTTCTGAAACAAGTTGATACTTGGTCATCCTCGAACATTTGCATTTGAGACCTCACAATTTGCAAAATAAGGAACATACTTCTTGCAGTTCAACCATTCCAAGCACACACACTAAAGGATATAACCTATGGGTCTTAGAGCCTGTTTGAATTGGCTTTTGACTTATTTTTATCATTTTAGCTTAAAACTAAGAGCTTGTTAGTACTTCTTTAATTTACCCAAACACTCCAAAAGTGCTTAAAAGGTATTTTGGCTTAAAAAACACTTAAAATAAGTCAATCCAAACAGGCTCTTATCCAGCCTCAATCCCAAAGGATTTAGAAGTAATTTTAGATGGATAAAGCAAAGGGCTCACAACAACTTAACTCTAAGCAAAAATAGAACTCAATAGCTTATCGTTGTAATACATTCTTCTTATTAGTTTTCAGTCCACCTTTCTTACAATCAATCAATCAGAAGTCTTAGCTTCAGGCTAAAATCAATTTACATCCAACATCTGCAAATGTTAGTCCATTTCTCTCTCTCTCTCTCCCCCTTACAGAAACGTTAAAAAAAAAAGATTTTTCTTCTATTAGACTGCATTTAAGTGACTAGACTTTTGACACTCAGGAATGCACACACCTCTTCCAACTTGATTTTTGAGTCAACAATTACCAGGCATTATTTTTCAGCTCAATATACAAAGAACGGAAAATCCTTTGAAGAAGAAAAATGAGATCTTATGGGTTCTGGGGAGATGTGAAAATGATAAAAGTGGATCCTTGCTAGGGTGGTCATGGTTAAGATTGAACCCCTTTCTCTTTCACTTTGCCTACTCTTATTTAAATGAACCTAGTGGATCCTTGCTAGTGTGGTCATGGTTAAGATTGAACCCTTTTCTCTTTCACTTTGCCTAGTCTTATTTAAATGAACCTAGTGGATCATTGCTAGTGTGGTCATGGTTAAGAACCCCTTTCTCTTTCACTTTGCCTAGTCTTATTTAAATGAGCCTTCATCATTTTCTTCAAAATTAAATTAGAACATATGACACAATCACATCTAGACTTCTTCCTTCTCCGATCCATAATATTTTCCATTATTATACACCAATCTTCCAAATATACTTCTTAAGGAAAACACATGAAATAGAAATGGAGTTTTTATATGTCAAGCACTATGGACAAAATGGAGTGTTGATGGCCTCAAACTAAAATAAAAGGTTGAGTGTCAAGGTTATATGTATTTTATTTCTTACTTTCTTATCCTCTTTCATCATTCACATTCTGTTGTATTAATAAAAAGCATGCCGTACTCAGCTCATTAAAGTTTAGTCACTGAAGTAGGGGAACTAACCCTTTCCAAGATCATCAGGATCAGCATGAACAACAACAGCTCTTCCAATGATGGATTGTGGACCAGTGAGAGGAATCTGCAAAAAAAATCAGGTTGCCAATTAGTTCAGGAACAAATATAGAGCAAAACTAAAGCGTAAAGTACAACAAAGAATTTACCTGCTTGTCAGTAATAGTAAAAGATGCAGTACCTGAAATATTTTGCAATGATTACACCATTAGTGATGCTAACTAATTTGGAATTACGCGAGGAGAGAGAGGGAGAGAGCAGGCAATGACCTCTTTGAAATAAATTTTGGCTTCACTATGCAAAATAATTGTTGTTTTAGAGACAATAAAATTATGGGTAAACCTTTACTGCAACAGAATTAATTTTTCCAAAGGTAGTGGATTACCACTAGACATCATGTCAAACAAAAACACACTAGGCATAGAAGATGATAAAAATCTTCAGATTGCAGGCATTTGATTTGAAAATAAATAAGGATAACTACAACCAGATTAAGTTAAATTATTAAACAAGGAACCCTTACCATCTTCTCCAACTGTGATGTTACCAAGATCACCAGCATGACGCACCTCATCTTCAGGAGCACCATGCTCCTTACCAGCAGGATTGTAATGTGGCCCTGCAAGTTAACAAAGAAAAACTTCAAAATTCAGAACATCTAAAAATCATTTCTATGTCGCAGTCTCAAGTAGATAAAATGAAATTACCTGTTGACATGCAGCCATTTGTGGTATCACCAAGGGCATGGACATGGAAGCCATGAAGTCCAGGTTTTAGGCCAGAAATATTTCCATTAACTGTGGTTGGAGCTGTATGCATTACATCAGTTAGAGGTCACCCATGATAGATGAATGAAGAAACCATTTTACAATTATTAAAGTAAATTACCATCTCCATCTTGAGTGAAGAGGATGGTGCCACTAACACCTTCACTGCTGTTAAGGACGGCGACGGCCTTCACCATTTTTGTATGTGATCTAGAAAATTATGGTACAAGAGTCTGTTATCAAGGCTACACATTTAAGAGCCCGTACGAAGCACATTAATAAGTTAACATGCGGCACATCTCATAAAATGATAGACAACATTTCCTTATATAAGTGTGAATTTATAGAAAATCGCATTTGCCAATCAGTTAGAAACATAAAGCAAGAAAAACTTTCAGTCGCAACCCAGGCAATATATAGTTCATCTCGAAAACAAGTAGATCACATAAATTGAAATAACAAAAAAAACAATCCTTTAGTTTTCCAAACAAGCCCAAACTGTGTTGTTTTTTCTTTTTTTTGGAAATAAAACAAAACAAAGAAAGCACAAATTTCGTCTTAAAACACTATACAATGTTATCTTCAACCCGAACATTCACAAAATCCTCATGTTCTCACCCAAGCACCATCAAAGAAAGACAGTAAACATCTACTTGCAGCAGGATTTGCTCACATACACAATTTGCAGGTGATACGTTTTAGTGTTTTACAATCCTTACAATAAGAAATGCCTATGCATCAGTCCTAATCGAAAATGCAAATACTTGTAAAATCAGACAAAAGCAAACTCTAATTAGATCAAACCACACATCCATAGACCATAGGCGGATGCAGAGTAACGGCGCAAACCATAAATATTTATGATTAAAAATCCATAAACCCATAACTTTTAAAAGACAGTGAGTTCTGCTAAGATCCTTAAAGATTTAACCCATAAACATTCAATCTATCTTAGATCCGCCTCTTAGCAAGGTCTGAAGATGATATCGTAATCTTCTCTTTCTATATGTTCCTAATAAAATTAATATCTACTCAACAATCAGCTTCCACCAGAATCAACATAAAAATAAACGCAGACAGCGACAGATTCAAAAGTGAAAGTTGTAAAGAAGTCTAGATCTGCAAAATCAGAAGTTGAATCCAACACAGAAGAGTTTCAAGACCAAATCCAACGGCGTGAGAATCAAGAGAAAACGAATAATCAAAAGCCACCATAATAGAACATCGAAAACAGATGCAAGGAACAAATTGAATTACCTCAGGTCACCCTTGAATGAATGGCTTAGAGAGAGAGAGAAGTCCAATATGCGTGTACTGATGATGATGAGAGAAGTTCGATAATTGTAAGAGTGAAATGAGTGCTTGCTTTTTATTGGAGAAAAATTGGACTGAGCAGTGACCTGTTTGAGGGGGTGGGTAGGTGGCCGGCTGGCTAGTGTGTGATTAGCGCCGTATTCCTTTTGCCAACTAACCTCTACGTGCCTTAGGTCTACGTTCATATCACGTGTTACGACTTTGGAATTATCTAGAAGCTAACATCATCTCTAACCACAATTTCGATTAGGCCTGACCTAGTTAATCTAGATCATGATCCGATGGATTCACTAAATAGCTATTTTAATCCTCCAATCCCCAAAAGATGCATTCTACCCTTTTTTTTCTTACAAGGTCTTCTCACTAAGTTTTTTTTGTATGATCTACGCTTCATAATAAATTTTATGTTTGCTATGGAGCATTAGATTGTATAAATCGTTGGGGTATTAGATTTGTATAAAATTATTGGCAGCCTCTCATTTGTATAAGTCGTTGGCAGCATCTCGTTTGTATAAATCGATTGCAATCTCTTAATTCAATTTTATGTGTTTGCATATCTGCATAAAATTTGAATTTGTATACAATTGAATCGAAATAAAATGTTTGTATATCAAATCTCTCTCTCGCTTTATACAAACACAAATTATACATTGTATTTTGTATAATCTGTGTTTGTATAAAGAGAGAAAGGTGAAAGAGAACTAGGCATGGGAAGATTTGTATTGTATAATTATAAGTGTATATGACAAAGATATATGTATTTGTATGTGTATATACTCTCTCGCTTTATACAAACAAAAACGCAATTTATACATTTGTGTTTGTATAGAGTGAGAGAGGCGAGGAAAAGACTGGCGAGCGAGAATTTCAGGGAGAGAGGCGAATGGCAATAGTTTGCTACGGGTTACAATTAAATCAAATTGTGGTTATAACATTTAATTTGAATTAATAGTTTGTTATTATAGATAATTTTCCCTTTATAACGAGCAGCTAAAATGCGTATTAATGTATTATTATTAAACTAGATACAAAGGCTCATGCATGCATGGGCCCAATATTTGTTATTTCATTTGTTTCAATTTATATAGCACGTATAAAATTAAGAGAGTCAATTATTTTTTTTGTCTGATTTTTGAAATATTTTAAATTGTTAAGTACTTTTAACGTAATTTTTAAAAAATACATGTTACTTTTCTCTATCTCAATTTATGTAACACACATGAAAATTTGAGAGCCAAGCAAAGTTCTAAAATATATTTTAAATACTTTAAGTTGTTAATTGTTGTGATTATAATACATTTTACGTAATTTTCAAATAATACTCCCTCCGTCCCATTTTATGTGGTACTTTTCGGATTTCAAGATTCAAACAAGTCTATCTTTGACCGTAAATTGTTCATAGATCTTTTAAGCATTTTGAATTATTAATTATTGTGACTTATAGTACTTTTTACGTAGTTTACAAATGTATAAATTTCACTTCAAAAAAATTGCAAGATTCGATGCGCAAATTCTCAGTCAAACTTAAACTGTTTGACTCTCGAAAAATGAAAAGTGCCACATAAATTGGGACAGAGGGAGTATATGTTATCCATATATCCCGATTTATACAGCATAGGTGAAATTTGAAGAGTTAACCAAATTTCCAATCAATATTTTAAATTGTTAATCATTGTTATTTATAATATTGTTATTTCTTATATTTATTCATGTTACTTTTCTCGATCTCAATTTTATGTAATACACGTGATAATTTGAGAGTCAACCAAAGTTCTAGTATATTTTATAAATATTTTAAGTTGTTAATTGTTGTAATTTACAATGCATTTTGCGTAATTTTTTCAGATAATATATTTTCAATCAATATTTTGAATCGTTAATCATTATAATTTATAGCATTATTATTTATTATATTAATTGGAAGCAAATTAGTTGAGAGCTTTTCTCAACCCCACGTGGCCATTAATGAACAACTGAAGTTTAGGGCCCGTTTTGCCATAGATTTCCCAAATAATATTTGGGAAAAATTTTGGTAAATAGTGTTTGTCCATATAATTTGTCATTATTTAGTAAATATTTTTGGCAAATATCTCAAATTTCTAAATACTAGTTTTTTCTAGTATTTGGGCCAAATCTCATTATTTGGGATCTTTTGAAAATTGAAATTTTACCCCAAACTTTTATCTTTTACAAAAATACCCTCTATAGTAGTTGTTTGTGTCGTATTACATAATTTTTCATGTGAACACCAAAGAAGTGATGAAATATTCAGTGAATATTAAATGATGATATGGTTGTTGATGAAAATGATGAACAATCGACTCAAGAAAACAAAGTCATGTGCTTTGTCCACTTCACGATGTATGGAATGATGCTTGTTGCACTCACTCCAAACTACCACATTGCTCTAGTGTCATGGACACTATTTGTTATTGTTGCAACGAATATTCAATTGACTTGTAATACAAACTTATGGTTAGTTTTGATAGTTTTTAAAACTTATGGGTATAAATCATATTTTTCTAAAAGAGTGAAATATATTTCCCAAATACTATGGCTAAACACATGATGAAATTTCACCAAAATAATATTTGCCAAGAATATTTAGAAATTTATGGCCAAATGCTAGCTTAAAGACGCAAGGAAAAATTTGATTGGCCCACAAATTTAAAGACGCAAGGGAAAATTCAATTGGCCCACAAATTTGGTAATTCCCAAATTAGCCTCTTAACCTTAAGCTCCTCTAATTCCCTCAACTATGGATGTGTTTGGCAAGAAAGAAAATATTTTTCAATCTTCTCATGTTTGGTTGGATTAAATGTTTTGGAAAATGTTTTTCAAATCAATTCATTTTCCTCAAATTTAAGGAAAATAACTTCCTTTCAAAACTTAAGGAAAACATTTTCCAAAACTCTCTTCCAACTTCAAACTACAATTTTATTTTTGTTGAAAAAATCAATTTATTTCCCTACGTTCAAACCAACCCCCCAACCCCGCCCCACCCCTCCAAAAATAAATAAATTTTAAAGCTTGTTTTTAAAAAATGTTTTTAACTTCAATTTTTTTACCCACCCTCACCCCTACCTCAACCCCCTA
>JAJOOR010022653.1:0-22783 GCA_036250505.1 Solanum acaule | reverse complement strand
AAAAGAATCATTATCAATTGGACAAAGTCTACATTTTAAATAATCAATTGCTTTTAAATTATTAGAGGCATTATCTAAAGTGACACTCATTATTTTATCACATATTTCATAAAATTGTAAATTAGAGCTTATTTTTGTTGCTATATAAGAACTGGTTTTAGTTTCTTCAACATATTTATATCCTAATATTCGTTTTTGCATGTTCCATTCATGGTCAATCCAATGGACAGTAATTGTAAAATAATCATTACCATTAGGACTACGTCCCATAGCAGAAGTAATAGATAATCTACTATCATAATAAACAAATAAACAACGAAGAAAATGACAGTATTCTTTTTGATATTTAAAAAGATCACTTTTAATTGTACTTCTTGGAATACCTTCATATTCTGGGTTATACAATTCCCGAATATACTGAATAAAACCAGGATGTGAAGGAAATGAAAAAGGCAAACCACAAACAGCAACTATTTTAGCCAATTCTCTACGATCTTTTTCTTTCATTTAGCTTAGTAGGAATCTAGGTTATTGGGTGTTTTGTATCTATTTCAAGAATATTTCAATCCCTTTCAACAATAACAAATCGATTTGAGCTTGAAATTTTTTATTTTATTGTAGACCCACTTTAAAGCTTGAAGCTTTGTCCATCAATGGTGTAGTATTTTCTCAACTCCTTTCAACAATAAACAAATAGATTTGAGCTTGAAATTTTTGATTAGATTGTAGACCCACTTTAAAGCTTGAAGTTTTGTCTATCAATGGTGGTAGTATTTTTTCAACCCCTTTTAATAACAATAAATCAATTTGAGTTCGAAATTTTTGATTCGATTGTAGACCCATTTTTAAGCTTGAAGTTTTATCCATCAATGGTGATATTGTTTCCAACCCCTTTTAACAATAATAAATTGATTAGAACAAAAAAAATAATGAAATTGAATTCTTGATTTTGATTGAAATAATATGCTTCTGTGTTTTTGTTTGTAAGATTTGGAGAATGGTGCCAATGAAAATGAATTAAGAACATTTTTCCTTTTATTTGATATTTAGTGGAGATGAACAACTACGCTTTTTATTTTTAATTTTAAATGTCATGGGATTTTAATTTGGGTCATGGGTGGGTAAGTTACGGAAAATGGGTGAGTTTTCAATTTTTTGGATAAATAAAAAAAAAAATCAGGTAAATTATTTAGATGATGTCATGTGTCAATCTGTTAGTCTTAAGAGTATGGGCGATCCAAAATATTGACGGTAAAGATATATACGACCTTAAATAACGAAGGGTATTGACTTATCATTTATAATAATTTAGGAATATATTTATTCTTTTTCCCTTTAAAATATCAATTAATTAATTATATATGTACAATCTGCTTACATTATTCATGAAAATTTGAAATATACACGTGTGCTCTTCAAAATTAATCACTTATTTTAAATTAAAAATAACAATTAATTAAACCAAAATTAACACGTGTCAGCCTTTGCATGATATAGAAATATGTGTCATCTTCTCAACTAATCTATAATTTTACATTTAAATATACCACTTAATAAATTTCCAAAAAGCAACATGTGTCAATGACTGAATTTACATGTGTAAACTACTTAAAATTACTTCATTACACAACCTCCTCATTACACAACCTTTTTTTCCATATTCTCTAAAATTTCCTACCATTTCAAAATATTACAAAAATCTCTATTTTGCTCTCCTAATCTCTTTTTCCAAATACATAACTCACAACCCTCTAATCAAGCGATTTTTGCTCCTATTTTCATGCCTGAAATCACCTCGACAGATTAACAGTTGCCTTCATCACTCCATTTTTTAATTTCAAATTTATTCTCTCTCCAGTTCATGACTTCTAAAGAGGTAGAACTATTTCTTCATCAATTTTTTCTTTTCGGTTCTTGAATTATGCTTTTTTTAAAAAATTCTTTTAGTTTTTTCATCTATAATTTTCTGATACATATGAATTCTGATGATGAAAAATTTCATGAAAAAATCATGAATAATTTGAGAACAAAAAAGTTAAAAAAATTATGCATGCTCGAGTTCTAAATCTATTGTTGGAAAAAAAGCTCAAAAGGGGAGGGGGGGAGGAAGTTGGATCGATCGTTACACGACCATCACTATCAAACTTTGCAGATTTTCAACGTATTTCATTTATTTTGATTCTTAAATTAGACTTTGTTAGTGTTATCACTACTCCGATACATTATGGCTACAATAGCCTTTGTTTTATGCAATGTATCATGGTCACATTTAAGGTATTTATACATAACCCCAATGTTGTTGAATCTTAGAGTAGTGTTTTTCCTGCTCAATATAAATGTACTTGATACATAAACACTATCTAATGTATCATTTATATGTATCAAATTCTACAATGATCTTCAATCCTATTCAAATTTAAAAGGTTATATAGACAGTACCAATCAGTTGTGTGTTATGTATCGGCAATCTTTAATGTTTGTTCAGTCTTATCCAACAAGATTATGTATATATAGATATTATCCAATAATAACTTGATACATGAATCATAATGTTCTATAATTAGAGCACTATGTATCAGATCCAATAATAGGTATATGATACATAACAATGGCAATGTTGACTATTTTATCATGTATCAAATTATGATACGATATTTATCTTTTTAAACTCTTATATTTTAATTTTTATGATTCATTGTGCAGCACATTGATGTAATTTTCTACTACCTCCGGAAGAAGTCAAAACTTCATATTGGCAACCAATATAGATACATATTAACAGCTAATGTGTATCACACGTATCTGATATACATTAATGACCATGATACATTTATACAAATTACTACTAAATATCCATTCTTTTGACAACTAAAACTATATGTATCTGATACTTAATAACTAACACACGATAATGTATCGATCTAAAATCAAACACTTTACAGACAATATTTAGTTCTCTAATGTATTTGATAGGATTACAGTACTTAGTGATTTACTAAATTTTTAGGGATAGTAATGTATCATGAGTAATATATCATTCTTGTCCACAAGGTATCTCGTCTGGTTGAAAGCTACCACAATTACATATTTTTCGACAAATAATTTATCTTCTTCTAGCATCATAAACTGAAAAAATAAACTTAGGTCACATGGACCAACATGCAAACATTAAAAAATTCAGTGATACATTATGTGAAATATATATTTTTCCAATTTCAAAGCAATACCTATCTAACAACAAACTAACACATAGCGGCACAATTTTGTAACCATCTTATAATATGTACTAGATACATTACAATAACCAATGATACAACTATTCACAAAAAATTGACTACACAACATCTCGAGATCACAAATCAAAAAGATCGACTACACAACATCTCTCCAACCTTTTTGTGTTGTATAAATGCATAGTAGATACATTGCAAAACTCCGGCTCATGTTTTTTCACCTCCAAGTGCATACTAACGAAGATATTCATGATGTATCTTCTCAAAAAAATTGGCAATTTTGAATCAATTGAAAGAAACTTTGATGAATTGGGAGAAGAATTTTAAATCTTAATTTTTTAATATAATTTTGACTCAAAACTGAAAGGATCTTCGATGAACTAAGAGAAGAATTTTGAGTCACAAAATTTTTTCGACAATTTTGAATAAAAATCGAAAGGATCTTCAAAAAATTGTAAATGGATAAAGCAACACTCGTCTCTGTAATGTATCGAATCTCCAATTTTTTCTCAACTCATTGATCTCCAAGCTGCAATGACTGATTTAACTCACCTCACTTTCTCTGATCTTGAATATCTCAACAAAATAGAGATATTAATGATGTATCAACTCAATTTTTCTATGATTTTGAATCGAAATTGAAATTATTTTTGACAATTTGGGAGAAGTATTTTGAAATTTAAATTTTTTGAAGTTGTTATGGCAGTAACAACAATGTAGTTGCGTAATTTATTAATTTGATATTTAATTTTACGTTGTTATTCCTTTTTAAGCGCAACAGAAAAGATTTTGTTCCTTTTTTTTAATCTCAACGGAAGGATTCTTCTTGTATCAGAATCAATGTATCCGGAAGGTACAAATTTTAAGGGATTATTGTAATTAGAAAAAGAGTAGAGAAAGATGTAATTTACTCCTTACATTATGTAATTTATGTAAGTTATATTATTTATAATTATCATTTGATTTTTTTTATTAAAAAAATTAATCTATATTAGTGTAAATTTTTTCAAATGTTAAAAGAAAATAATTTTAATCACTAATAAACAAGTCCTTCTAGCAATCTGTTTAGTAAAAAAAAATGAAGATTTGAATTTGAAATTGTTAATTAAAAAAAATTAATCTATATTAGTGTAAATTTTTCAAATGTTAAAAGAAAATAATTTTAATCACTAATAAACAAGTCCTTCTAGCAATTTGTTTAGTAAAAAAAAAAATGAAGATTTAAATTTGAAATTGTTCTTTTATACTATTTACAAAATATGTACAAGTTTGAAGATAACTCTTCCCAATTCTATAACCAACATTAAAAATAGAATATGTTATAACATATAAGCTTATAATGATATAATATAAATAGGAGAAGACAAGAGAAGTAGATGTAGGATAAGACTTTTCTTCTTATTCAATTGTGTCTTACAATGGTAAATGATACCTCTATTTATAAGTAGATAAATTACTTCAAAGGCCACTTTGATGAATGCCAAATTAATAGATATATCATTATCCCATAAAGATTCATGTCACCTTGGGAACAAACATCCATGATAAGGATAAATCTTCGAAATACATATCCATGACAAGGATAAGTTCATGAATAAACTTAATGGGTCATCCACTTAGTTCAATGGATTTATAACACTCCCCTTGGATGTCCATAGATAATGCGCCTCGTTAAAACCTTACTAGGAAAATTTGGTGAGAAAAACAATTCTAGTGAAGGAAAAAGAGTACACATCTTTTGATACGCATTATTTGTTACCTCATTAAAAACCTTGTCAGGAAAACCCAATGGGACAAAACCTTGATCAAGGAAAAAAGAGTGCAACGCGTATTATACTCCCCTGATTAAAACATCACTTAATTTCTTGTGATGATGTCATCCAATCTTATATACCAACTTCTCAAATATTGACAGTGTCTTTGTGATCAAATCACATTCACGAAGATGTTGCATGATTGAACTCATCTTGATATATCATTTTCTGGTTTCATGGATATGATGAGGCTTTGAGCTTAGCCAAATACATTTTTGAAAATCACTCTATTCGTGACCTCGTTGTTGCAAGTAAATTGTTCATTCAACTTGTTCATAGCAACAATCATCTTGTGGACACTTTCATTTGCAGATGATTATCTTCGTACATTGTGGTTAGTATATTCTTTTTCAAAGAAAACCAAACATTTCCTGAATATGGTGTGTCATTGATCTCAATCAGACGCACTCTCAACTTGCTTCATGAAGGACTTTTATTTCTTCATGGTTTGAAGAAGTGGTTACCAACGTTTGCTTCATTAATCGCCAAGATATTATTATGCATCCACATATAAACAAATAGCGTATTTGAGACCGAGCTTTATGCGGATCAGAGAAATATTCTGCATCTGCGTAGCCAATCAGTTCTGACTTGAATTCCTCAAAATAGAATAAACTCATGTATATGGTCCTTCGAAGATATTCAAGTATGTGCTTAACACTATTTCAATGTCCTTTTGTTGCGGAGGAACTGAATCTTTCCAGTAAATTTACGCTTCAGGCATATCATAGACTCTGTCCTTCAAGGACTTCTTATTAGAGCATTCGCAGCTGAATTATATCATAGGGTCAGTAAATTCATCTGGCAATTAATTTGCAACATTATGCAAATAAATTATCACTTGAACTTCAAGTTCACATTTTCTTTTAACGAGGATCTAGATAATTCATAATTAACCTCACACATAATTTCAGTTGTTAAACATCTCTCCCCCTAATGTTAGAAAATCTAACATTCATCCCAACCTTATTTGGAAATTCATTTTTGTGTGTGGTGGAGCATTTAAAATCATAACCGCACATTCAATATTTTAGATGAAAATTATTTGGTTCCTGACCTTGAACCAATTTTGATAGGGAAACTTTGTTGGTTTGATGCGTACAAGCGTTGCTACATGTTAAATAAATTCATCTCATACAATTTCTGCTAAACCAACCAGCATTATCAGTATAATTTCATAGTTTGGAGTTGTACTCTTAATTTAACAATTCGAGCAAACAACCTTACAAACACCAATTTGTAAGTTGACAACAAAGCACATGTGACCATCGCATAGATACATCTATCACATAGTTGTAAATGATCTACATGGCAGGTGGGCCCATATTCATCTTTTTCTATGTTCTAAAAATCTCAGGGAGTACAATCTCAACCTTAGATGGTACAATGATACAATGATCAAATTATTAGAGAACAAGCAATATAGGATAATTCTTGAAGAATATTTGATTTCTTCAGTATATAACTATGTGAATTCTCAATTATTTTTGCATCATATTTTAATCGGAATGGCAAACCGATCATGCCAACTGACCTTTATTCCATTACACTTACAATTTACTTTTGCATGTGATTTCATCATCATGTCCATGTTTGTGTGCAACAAACAAGAGGAAAATGGGTATTTTTTTACATAAATATTTATAACCTGCTTCGGTTGTAGTAATCTGAAGATATCAAGTCTTTTCATAATTTATAGTCTCAATATTTCTTTTCAATTCATCTAAAACTTAAAAAGTTTCTTTTGAGACTTTCTACAACCCCAATATTATTCCTCTGAAAATAACACAACTCGTTAGAGCTTGTAATTAATTTTTGTGTACTATCACATATTCCATGACACCATCCATATGGTGAGCATCTCCTTCAAGGAGAAAATTATATTATTATTGTCATGGTCAAAATTATTACGAGCAAGACATGTTTCTTGCTTTACTTTTGTTGTACCATAGGTACACAACCAATGACAAATTTATATTGCCACACAATAATATTATTTTGGTCATGGCTACAACCTTTATAGGCAAGAATTATTTCTTTCTTTTGCCCTTTCGATAGTTCACAATAAACATACCATAATATTTATGACGTATAAACGTACACGATCATTGACCATTTTTACCAAATAAAATTTATTTATTTCTCTCAAACCTCCCGTAGAGGTGAGTTGTGGCATATTTTCAACCATAAAGAATATGTTCTTATTCATATACTTTCTTCATATCTTGCCACATTCACTTATAGAAACGTCGGACATTCACGATGCTCATCACAAGTCACATTCTCTACAAGGAATGGACTAATCATTTATATGTGCTTTATAAGTTTGCATTACTAGCACATTGTCATGCTTTTGAAATTCATCATATTTTCATGACACTCTCCAACATTACTCTGAAGGTCAAGTGTACCACCACTTTATTTTCCTTTCTTTTGATGGAAGATTTATAAACTTATCATATTATTAGATCGCACAACAACCTCGTGTCCAATGACTTTTTATACTTTTTGATGATAAAAATTACCTTCACATTTTGAAGAAATATTTGGAGAACTCACAGTGTTCTTAATTTAACCACAATGATGACTATTATAATTTTATCTTTTGTCGTGCCCATATTCATTTGTACAATCATAATAATCATTATCATCTTTCAGACTTATCATGTACTGCTACCACATTCACATAAGAGAATTGAGCAAATCAATTGGGCGAAATTCATGACCTCTCATAAAAATACAATTAGTTTGTCATAGTCATCATTAAATGGGAAAATACATAATTACCCCCATCGAACTTATACCAATTTTTGAAATAGACACCTAAAGTTTGCGCGAGTCCTATTACCCCACGAAATTATTTTAAAGTAGCATATATACCTCCTTTTTCGGTCATTCCCAGTTGTAATAAGGCAGGTGCAAATACGCACCAACGCTAATCTACCACATGTCATTCACTATTTAACTTTTAATTCTTTTCATTTTTGCCTTTAATTTTCTATTTTATTTCCTTTTCTTTTCTTTTTTGAATTTTTTATCTTTTAAATTTCTACTTTGTCTCTGATTTCTCAAATTTGTTTTTTGATTTCCACCACCACAAATCATAGTGACAACACTCCATCATTGCACTACTTAATCACAACTACATCATGACAAATAATCAAATATGAAAATTAGAAGTTCTATCAAACCAAAATTTAAATCATCATCTTCATCCTAAATCGCCTTCTTTATCTATTAGCATCACCATTTTCGATCTTTAAGTTTTAGGAAAGAGAAAACTACTTGGTTAAGTTTTGAAAAGAAGAGGATATAATCTAATAATATCGTATTTTAAAATACAAAATTTGAGAAAGAATGATGATTTTTAATTTTTGGCCCGTTGAAAAAGCTTCTTAAAAGGCTATTAATGGTGATTTGAGGAAGATGGGAAGATGGGTCTAATTTATTAATTAAAAAAATCAAATTAAAAATGTCACATGATATTTTAACACGGAGCGGGAGGAATGAAAATCCTATCCTATACGAAGGCCTATATACAAAAAAAGCACTTTGCCTAGAATTTCAAGTTGCCTCCCCTCTCCTCTGAGGCCGATCGCATCCACTTTTGGAGCCCCTCGCCTTTGAGTACGGCAGCAGCCCAGACATAGACCTAATTAGGGGCCTAAACTCTTGAGTAGATTGCCCATGGAAGGGAGCTTACTCCAAGATCTGACTCCCCCCGTGTAGGAGTTCGAGAAGGCCAGAAGTAAACAAAGAGCAGTAGAAGAGAATAAAGTGTTGCGCTCATTCTTTTCTTTCATAGCTGGAGCAAATGGAAGTTTGTGGGAATTTTATGATCTATAAATCGTCCCTAACGAGCGATCGGCTCATGTTTGAGCATGATGAATCACTTCGTGCCGACACGGACGTTCCTAATCGCAACTGGGAAGAAGTTTTTACTCAACTATATCCGTAGTATCAGGATTTCGACCACCTTTCTCTTCGCACCTCAGATCAAGAGGAAGGGTTGCTTGTCAAGCCCCCCAGGAGAGGTTCGAAAGTAGGGCTATTCAAAGCACAGTGAGGCTCTCAATCGCTCTTTTTAGTGGGGAGGAATAGTGCGGGAAGGGGGCGAGACCAAGCCGAGCCACTAGTAGAGTAAGCGTTGCTTTTCTTTCTGTTACTTCGAAAGTAGCTGCTTCAACTTCAGCCACTCGAATTTTCGATATTCCTTTTTATTTCTCATCAAACTCTCTCTTATGTGCCCTCTCTCTCTAGCAGAATGCTATTGAAGAGGAAAAAAAAATCTCTCTACCTGCTGCCAACAGTCTTTCTTCGGAATTATCTGAACAGGTCGATCCTCCCACATTGAGAAGGAAGGTCAAACCAAATCCGGTGTCAACACTTGACTGACCGGAGGACCTAACTAGCTTCAACCGAGTTTTCGGCTGTAATACTACTCCTTCACGCGCCCAATTTTCGTGAGAACACAATTGCAGTAGAAATGACTGAAAAATGTGTATTTATCGTGAATATAAATAGTTTCGTGAGGTAATAGGACCCCCGCAAACTTTAAGTGTCTACTTCAAAAAAGGATACAAATTTAATGGGGTAATTATGTATTTTCTCTCATTAAATCATCATTATGGCGCATTAGAACTTAAATTCAATGTCTTATCCATATAAAGTCATCTTAGGTCATAAATCGATGGGACATGAACCCAACATTATCATCATGGTGCATTAAAATTCAAATTGATGTCTTATCCTCTTGGTGCGATAGAACTTTAATCTACCGTCTTATCCTCAAACATTTTTTTATTTTGTACATTCGGACTTTAACTTGATGTCTTACCATTTTAGTGCGATGGGACTTGAATATCGTCTTACCCTGAATTAATAAATTATAGTCAAAATAAAATGGAATTAACCCCTTGTGTCCCATCACATAGTTCACGTCACTGCTTACCAGAGACAAACATATGCCTCTCCCAATTTATTTATTATTTTCAAGCTAAAAGAAATTGTTTTCTACAATCTACTCCGAAAAAATGAAATTAATGTCATAGTTTAGAGTAACGATTGTTGATATCCTTTGAGAGAGAGCAACATTGTGATGACTCATAAAAATTAATAATTCAATTTTAAAAAGAATAAAACATTTTAAAAGGGTAAAAAGGTTTAAAGGAATCGCCACCTAATTTTAGGAAAACTAGGAAACCAATTAAATAATTAAGTTTAAAAAATGCTTACGAAACCAATAGATTCTAGGTAAGGGATTCAAGTTATTCCGAAGGGAAGGGTGTTAGGCATCATTCGAAATTCACAATTATGGGTCCCAACTGAATTCATTTTTTCAAATTGAGGAGATAAAAATAAATATACAAGTATAATAAACATGTGATATGCACAAGTAATAAAATAAAACAATAATGTAAGAAACGGTCTAAGGTTTGCCTAACATCGATATATACAAGATAATGAATAAAGAATATAATTCGAACTTCATTCGAATAGCTTCACTGGGAAGCAACTCAGTGTACTTGTAAAGACACTTGGTAAAAATATTAGTAATGAATAAATATAAACAAATCAAATAATAACTTAAAAATATAAACCCGTCTTATTAACATGGGAGACCTTGAAAATCAACGATAATTTTTTCATCGACCAATTTATAATATATTTAAGTACAAAATTATGTAAAATTAGCAAACATAAGATAAAATAATATAAACAATTGGCAACAACACAATAAGACTTAATAATAATTAAATGACAACATGCCTGGCTGAAAATTCTTAAAAAAATGCACACGATCAACATATTAAAAGCCACTATATATAGTATAGTATAGTATATACCAACAAGAACAAAAATAAACCCAATTGGACAAAAAGAAAAAAACACAAATAGTAACATGTAATTCAAAAGTCAAAATAAAATTAACCCAACCGACCATCACAAATCCATATTCACAGAAGTATCATAACAAATCAAATCATCAAAGTAAACTACAATAATCATAAGAAATTTAACCCAAAATATAACATAACAACAAACAGACAATCAGTAAGAAAACATAGCAAGTTCTTTCATTCAACACTAATAATATAAAACCAAGTCAAAATAAAGCTACAAGAATAAAAAAATGTTACCGGAAAAGAGAACGAAAACTGTAGGGCAGATCTGGTACATTGAGATTACAATTATTCCGGCGTGGTGGGTTTGTTGGTGGAGCTGCTGTCCACTGGAGTAACAGAGCTGTAGCATGGTTTCAGGTGAGGTTCTGGTCGGAGTTTGAGGTCTGGTTGTTTGTTGTTGCTCACGAGCTCGCCGGAAAAAGAGCTCGTAGCTCACTGAAGTACCTGCAAAACGAAAATAAAAAACGAAAAGGGTGAGGGGAAGGGAGTGGCTTCTGGGTCTGATTTCTAGTGGGGTTTCTGTTGCTTGGAGCTTATAGCTCGCGCTGGAAATGGCTGAGCTTCGAGCTCGCCTTTAATGGCCGCTTTGGTTTTTCGCTGGTGGGTTCCGATGGGGTCGAGCTGCTGTGGTCTGGAGCTTTGAACTCGTCGGAAACGAGGAGAAAAGGAAAGAGAAGGGTGGCTTGTTTCGGCTTGGAGCTGTTGGCAGCAGCTTCGTGGTGTTTGTTAGTTGGAGAAGATGGAACAGTTAAAGTGAGGGAGAAAGGATTTGGGGGTTTTGGAGGTCTGACAGCAGTAAAGGAAGAGAGGACGGGTTGAAGTTGTTGACCGAAAAAAATGTGATGAACGGAGATGGGTTTTGGGTGGTGGACTCGCCGGATTCCGGCTGAGTTTCGGTGAATTAATCATCGAAAAAAAATGAACAATAAAAGAATCTCTTAAATACTAAAAAACTGAAAAAATCTCTAGATTTTATCTCCCACCCAACTATTTTTTAAATAGGGAATTAAAAACTATCATTAGTACAATATCACTATCTTGTGGGCCGATTGATTAAATATCTTTATATAAAATATTATTTATATCGAAATGAATTTTTGGACTATGCAAAATATAAATAAATATTAATAAATGTAACAGAGAAAATAAATATGAAAAATGTAATGAACGTAATGTAAATAATGCAATTTAACAGAAATAATGATTTTATAAAAAATGAACAAATATTTGAACGTATTCAATCGATTGTGACAAAATAATATAAACAGAATTAACCGATAAAAATCTTCATACTTTGAGAATAAGGATAATAATCAACAAATTGCATTAAAATGACAAAACATGTATTTTGAACTATTTAAAAAATAAAATACTTAAAAAGTATTAACTTTAGAAATATCAAATCAAAATTTGGTGTCAACAACGATTAATAAAATAAGTTTCCCATGTTTCCCGTCCGATTTGCATGTGTTAAGCATACCGCCAACGTTCATCCTGAGCCAGGATCGAACTCAATAGAAGCATAGATTTCTTCATAAATGGCAAATTAAATTAATTACTTTTAGACGTATGCTTAGTGAATGGAATAACTGTTCAAAACATATAAGCATACACAAAATTTATTAAACTTAGAAAAGGAAAACAAATAAAAAGGATGACAAAACATCATTCATTAACCAAAATGTCTCAATTTGTTTTCTTCATGTTTTATAAACTGAAAAATGTTAAGGTATCAGATAATAAAATTATGAATCATATAAAATCATCTTTCCTTTTACGTGACATAATGCATAAGCATACAAGTAGGGTTGTTCATGGTTATGGTTAAAAAATCAAATCGAACCGTAATTCGAATTAAACCAATTAAAAAAATTGATATTTGGTTTGGTTTGATTAGATTTGGTTTTTAATTTTGAAAGCCGTTACCATTTGATTTGGTTTTGGTTTTACTAATAAACAACCCCAAAAATAATCAAATCGAACCGATAAATTAGATATATATATTTTATAATTATTTATATATAATTCATAAATAAAATATAAATATTTTATTAAATTTTAATTAACTGTAATCTTTAACTTTACCATTTTCTCAAGCCCAACACTTTAGTCAAACTATAACAATCCTAAGTCCAAGTCTATCAAAATCCATTTTAGTCTTTACCTACCCTGCTAACCGATAAGTTAGAATTGCTTAATTAAATCGACAATAACTTTTTTTGTGGATTGTTCATGTACTAGGTGTTCGTGTCTATCGAGATAAATACGTCCTGAAAAAAATTATTACCATAAACCAGGAAACCGAACCAAACCGACTGTTATTTTTTTTTGTTTGATTTGGTTTGGTTTTAAAAATTTAAAAAACCGACTAAATTGGTTTGGTTTTGATTTTAATCAATAACCAAATCACGAACACTCCTACATACAAGATTAAGATAAGAAGCAATAGATTATACCTATACCGAAACAAAGATATAGTACCGGTATTGTTAAATGAAACATACCTCACTTTTCTATTCTTAATTCAGCTATAGAAACAAATCATACCAGGAGTCTCGTACTGATAACGTGTTATAAAATATAAGCTTATAATGATATAATATAAAGAGAAGAAGACAAGAGAAGTATATGTAGGAGAAGCCTTTTCTTCTTATTCAATTGTATCTTACAATGGTGAATGATACCTCTATTTATAAGTAGAGAAATCACTTCAAAGGCCACTTTGATGAATACCAAATTAATAGATACATCATTATAGCATAAAGGTTCATGTCACCTTGGAAACACACATATCCATGATAAGGATAAATCTTGGGAATACATATCCATGACAAGGATAAGTTCATGAATAAACTTAATGGATCATCCACTTAGTTCAATGGATTTATAATAGAATCCTATCAGTAATGAACTACTTTTAATATTTTTAATTATTTATAAACTAATCTAAAATAACTAGTCCTTTTAGCTATCTTTTAATAAAATAAAGAGGAACTTTCACAAATAGCCACTATAATAAACTTAATTATGCTTCATAGCTATAGTTTGTATATTTACTGGTTGTAGCTATAGTTTAAGCTGTCTCATTTGTATAATTCGCAGGTTTGTATAATTTGCGGGTACATTTGTATAATTCAGTTATTTTTGTATAAACTTGAAATAACGAATTTATACAATTACAAACATCAGAAGTGCAAATAGTTATACAAATTATATTATACAAATTCTAAATTATACAAAAGTTATACAAATTATATTATACAAAATCTGAATTATACAAATGCACGAATTATACAAAATTAAAAAGCTGAGCTGTGTAATTATAGCTAAAAGTAAGCTGCGAATTATAATTAAGGTAAACTATAGCTATATTAAGTAATTAACTAGTATATGTTTGCTTATACGCGTAATTTTCCCTAAAATAAAATATAAGAGGTGCTATTAATGCATAATTGTTCTTTTTTCTTTCTATTTAACTATATACGCTTATTTGTATAAAAAAACCTTTTCATTTACGTCAGTTTTGTAACTTCCCATTATACTTTCACAATTCTATAACCATCACTTAAAATACATTTCTATAACATAATAGTAATAATAATAAAACAATAACAATAATATAATAATAATAATCTAATTTATATAGATTATTATCAGCCTCACAAAAATTAGGAATCTGGAATTAATTTTTACATTAGTAAAAAAGATAAAATAAAAGAAAAGGAAAAAAAAAAAGGATGAAAGGAAGTTTTAGTGGGAGTCTAAGAGAAAATAATTAAAATTGTCCTTTCTCTTCGAATTAAGAATCAAAATAATCCTTGTGTTTTAACATGGAGCACTAATAGTCCTTTATATTTCAATAATTGATACACTTTTTGATACTCTTGCAAACCTCTGTCTAAATTCTAACGGGAGTTCTCCTTTGCACGTGAGAAAATTTCTCCCAAAACTCAATTTTCCTGGTCTCT
Source organism: Solanum acaule (assembly GCA_036250505.1). Lineage (NCBI taxonomy): Eukaryota > Viridiplantae > Streptophyta > Magnoliopsida > Solanales > Solanaceae > Solanum > Solanum acaule. The sequence goes on along the minus strand of JAJOOR010022653.1, from coordinate 7,862 downwards.
TTTCCTTATGAAGTTAGAGTTCTGATTTGTTTATTCCTTTCTTCTTCAAACCAAACTCTAATCACAATTTTGTTCCGGATTTCATTAAAAACTTTATCTATTTTTTGAAACAACTATATTGTTAAGGTACAACAATAGCAAAGAATCAACTCCTACAATCCTACTTATGTTTTAAAGCCAACTTTAAAAATGAACAATTTTAATTCATGTCTTTTCTTATTTATTTTTTTAGATTTTCAATCTTCTAAATTTAATTAATACAAAAATTTAGTAGATATGATTTTATTTGATTAAAAAAATGATCTCATATTTTTGTTAATGTTATCTTAGAGCCTGTTTGGCATTGCCATTGGAAGGTCAAAAGTATTTTATTTTTTTTGAAATAAAAGCACTTATTTTGAAAAATTAAGTGTTTGACAAATTATTAAAATTGCTTATAAATGGAGGCAGAACCAATTTTTCTACAGTTTGGAAGAAGCTACAAATTTATGTTTCTTAAAAGAAGCAGAAGCAGAAAATTATTTTTTTAAAGACTAAAATATCCCTTCCATATATACATATTTACCAATATATTCCTTATTAATTAATTAACATATCTCATAAATTTGATTAAGTTTCATTCAAGAATTTTGTTGTTTTTTTATTCTTTATTTTTATATAGTAAATTTTTATTTTATTTTATGTTTATATATTATTATTTATATTTTATATATTATTTTACGTTTTATTTTATAGAATTAGAAAAAGGTAACAACAATATTTTTTATTAGGATTATATCAAAAACTTTATTTTTTTTGTGGTGAATTTTCGTATATAGTGATTTAATTCGTGGAATGGTTTTTAAATTTATGAATATGTAAATTTTAATTAATTTTTTTATAATAGATATGTAAAATAGTTTCTCTCTATAAAATAATATTAATATTAAAAGAACATTGATACTTACACTTTTTCGTAATTTGACTCTCAAAAGCACTTTTTAAAAAATATTAGCCAAACACAATTTGTTTATCAAAAACACTTTTCAAATGAATTAACCAAACACAAATTACTTTTTTTTCAAAAGCACTTTCTTTTTAAAAGCTATTTTTAAAAAGTGCTTATAAAAATAACTAGTTTTTAGCAGCAATATCAAACATGCTCTTAGTATAGGTCAAAAGATAAAGTAAGAGATACAACAAAATCAATTTTATATGTTTTGGGTAGAAATATGATAAATGTTAACTCTAATTTTTTTTTGTGAAAATAAAAGGTAATTACTATATATACATTGTGAAAACTTGAAATGCTTGATCTTCATTTGTTTATAGGTATGTGTTCAAGGCTCATATCAACATAAGGTTTAAGATAATACAAAATTTATCAAATATGATTTTGTTTGATTAATTATTTTTCCATGAAATATCCTCAATTTTTCGATAAAGTTATCTAAGATTTTATGTTATCTTTGTTGAGGTTAAAAGATAAACTGTGAAGATTTAGTGGGAGTTTAAAAATATCCGAAAGAACTAACTAGCAATCACCTTCATTAAGAGGGAAACAAAACACTCCGAAATTGCCAACTATTTTAAAATTTAAAATTATTTTGAAAAATATATATTTTTAATTTTGATAAATAATTATGTCAAAATCTATCAAATTCAACTATCATAAACACCACGTAATATTTATATATTACTAATTTGCGTATTTTTTTTGAAAAATTAAACTTATAAATGAAAAAATATATTAAAAAATTACAAATTACATAAATTACCTATATCAGTTTATCTCCTACGTATATGGGTTAAATTAAATTGTGTAATTGTAGTTATTTTTTTTCATATTGAGTTGCACGTCAAAAATTTAGGTAACGGATCAAGATTTTTTTTTTTTTTTTAAACTTTATAATTCAAATTGTTTTAATTTGTAAACTGAACTTTAACAAAAACATTTAAGAGATAAATCTTTTTTAACAAAGACATTTGTTAATTTAAAAATAAATATCAATTCAACACATGCCACATATGTTATTAATCTTCATTATACTAAAAGAAGAAAAGGTTGTTAGAATAATGTTTAGTGTTTTTGAAGAATATACCCACATTTCACATAATTATAGTAAAATTTTGTTAGCATTAAATGAATATATAAAATTAAAACATTACATATTGATATAATTAATTATACATGCACTTTTGTTACTCAATAATAATTCGAATTAGTTATTTTAAAATTTATAAAATTATTATATTTTTAAATGTCCGCGTAACGCGTGGATACATATACTAGTATTATTAATACACACTAGTATACGTACAAGCGCGTTGCGCGGATATTTTAAAATGAATAATTTTTTTAATTTTAAAATGACAATTATGAATTATTAGTGAATAGTGAGTGTATATATTTATATATATTATATATTATTTATTTATTTATTATTAATTTTTATTTTTTAACAATGTTTTATAAATTATATAAGGATGCATAAAATTAATTGTGTTTTAAAATATTAAAATTTTGTCCGCAATGGTATTTTTAGTTCAATATATTTTGTTAATTTCAAATTATTTCTATATATATTTTATAAATAAAAACATTTAATGTTGAGATTAATAAGGATAGTTAGAAATCACGTATCTCTAAAAAAGTGTGTATTTAAGATTAATAAGGATAGTTGCAAATCAGCTTATCTTTAAAAATAATTACAGTTAAAAGTATTATTTTTATTAATTAAGCAAAACAAATTTAAAACATCTATAGATTAATTGATAAGTAAATATTAGATGAAGGGAATAGAAATTGGAGGATAGGCAAGTAGGCTACGCGCGTGAGTGAGGAAGGCTTCCAATCACTGTACTGACAATTAGTTTATTGGAACAATGTTTAGAAATATTTAATATTTAAATATCATTTAACTAGTATTTTATTCAAAATCAAAAGATTCAATATATTGATATATTTAACTAATGTTTTATTTAAAATTAAAAAATTAAATGACATATTGATACAGTAGCAATTTACTACTTTTAATTTGTGTGAATTATAATAAAAAATGATTTTAAATGTAAAAATAATCGTAATTGATATATCTGCTATATTAGGTTTGTTTTATTTAAAAATATATTTTAAGACTGGTTTAGAATCACCACTTAATTTTTAAGAAAAATCAAGAAAATTATTTTTTCAATAGATTAAAACAGAGAATCAATTGAAAATATAAAGGGGTTCGGGGGTTCTTATTAGCATTTTGGGAAGAGATTGAAAGCACCCGAAATGCCCGCTAATATGCGGTTATCCGGCAATTAATTATTTGGCTAAAATATTTTAACTTATCTTGAATTGCAAAATTGAACTACTTTATAGTTGAGACCATTTTAATAGAAAAATAATGAAATATTATCTAAGTAAAGTATTTCATAAACTTATTTATTTATTTTTTAAGTCAAGTGAAAGATGAGTAATTTGATTAAGTAATTAATTCAAAACGCGTGTCTTTCGGGGATTTGAATATTTTCAACCTTAAGATTAACAACAAATATTAACAAGTAAATAAACATAGTAAAATGAATAGGGAAAGAGACTTGGGCCCAAATCTGATTTTTCTGTCCTCCTAGGCTAGTATTTGGGCCCATTTTTGTTTTAGGCCTTAGGCCTATTAGAATCATCTGTACCTGTCCTAAACTAGCATAAAACATAAAATATTATTTGGGCATTAGGCCCAATTTTCACCTGTCCTAAATTCTAGCAAGACAATAGATAAGTGGGCTTAGGCCAAAATAACATAATACAATTTGTAAAATAAGGGGTGGGCTTTTGGCCCAAATTTTTAATTCTCCGATCTGTTATGTTTTTCCTTCAACTTCGAGACATGTTCGTCAATTTCAATGGCCTATTGACTCGATAAAGGAATTTGAGCCTTTCGACTCTCTCGAAATGCAAATGAAGGAGCGAGTTCTTGGCGAACTCGGACAGATTTTACATGCAAGAGAAGAAGGTAGAATTAGAGTGAAAATAATTGGCAACACATAACAATTGGTAGCAATCGATCTCTAGCACACAACTAAAAAGAGGTAAAGCTTAGGGCGAAATTATGTACATGAAAGACAAAACAAAAATAAATAAATAAATAAATAAAAATAAGACAAACTAGAATAAAAAATAATAATAATAATAATAGACATCTATGTGAGCAGTGATACCAAAATGACGCCACACAGAGACACAAAAATAAATAAATAAATAAATAAACAAACATAAATGATCCGATTAGCAATAGATTCGAAAATAAATAAATTTACCCAACCCAAATGTGTACATTTATTCGATGGTCGATTAGCAATAGATTCGAAAATAAATAAATTTACCCAATCCAAATGTGTACATTTATTCGATGGTCAGTGGAACAAAACATATATGGATATTATATGCTAAAGGGAGTATTTCTTCGACAAAACATAGGACATAAACCAAACAGTTACGCGAAATTGAACGCAACGAAGAGTTTTTTTTTTTTTAATCATAAAACTCTATTGCAGGAAGCCTCAATCAACAAACCAGTGCAAAATCACTCAAAATGAATATGTATTAAATACAAAGATGTCTTCCAGTAAATGACACATTAGAAACTTATCCAAATTGTGATACTCCATTTGACTAAAACAGTTTTTTCAAAGGGCATGTAGCATCAACAACAAAGCAGGGTAAATGTGTGCAAAGCAAATCGGTTCAGCGACATATACACAATATAATTCGAACTTAAAATCATCTCGAAGCCCATGAAGCCATTTATACAGATAGAAAACACAATACGAATTTCGAATAGTCGCAAGCACAACACATAAAGTCTAAATGTTGACATCTTAATTCATTCGTTCAACTCGAGGTGAAGGAATGAAAGATATGGTGTCAAGTATTACGAAATAAAACAGATTTGATGACTTTCAACGAGCAAACTCGAAAAGAGAATTCAACGAAAGGCAAAACTTCAACTAAAATAAAATAGAATAACCGCGAATATCCAAAGTTTTGACTCGACATTATACCGACTCGATGAAAAGACCAAGAACATATATATCACATATCCACTAAATAGCGGCTAACAGCTAACACAAACTAAGTAACAACTCTTGTCGTCAGAGCACTGCTTTAAAATAACATAGAATAACCGCGAATATTCAAAGTTTTGACTCGACATTATACCGACTCGATGAAAAGACCAAGGACATATATACCACATATCCACTAACTAGCAACTAACAGCTAACACAAACTAAGTAACAACTCTCGTCGTCAGAGCACTGCCTTAAAAAAAACAGAAAGAAAAGAAGGAAAGAACATTTGCGAGGAGGCGTTACCTTTCAAGGTGCAGCGAACAAGGGACAACGACGAGCGAAGAGCTGATCTTCCTACCACAAGGATTCGGACACAAACGACGAACGAGCAATTTGAGCCGAACACTGAACCCAAACACCTAAAAACTTCTAGTATCGTCTGCCTCCGAAACCTATTTTAACTTGTATTTTGAAATACTAGTGCTTAAGCTTTCTCTGTATTGTTTTTGTTAAAAAGAAAAAAAAATCCAATTCCCCCTTCCTCAGCAAAGACGACAGAATATCTATATAAGAAGAACTAGGGCCGATCCTGGAGGGGAATCAGATAAAATCAGATTCAAGGGCCCATTTCCAAAATTCAAACTCGAAATCTTTCACAATTCCGGAGAGACAGCCTTTTCTAAAATTTTCTCCCCATTCCGAAAGAGGAAAGGGGGATAGAGGCGTGAGATCGATTCATTTGTCCTCGCCGTGCCACGCGGAGTGATCTCACGCTAGAGGATGATTCCGCATGCTTTCATTACTGCTGCGATAGTACTGTTGAAAGGGACGGGAAGAAGAGGACAAGAAAAGTGGACGTTGGAACGTCGTTTGCTCTTCCGTATTCATGCCGCTTCGATTGAAAGTTGTTGTTTTTCTTTTGATGCCGTGAGATTGGCTTTGTGTTGCTGCTGAAGATGTTGGAAATATGGCTTTTTTATTGGAATAAGGAAATGGGCCGGGTCAAGGGAATTAAGAGAATGGGCTAGGAGAATTTAGATTTGGGTTAAGTGAGAAGATGGGCTGGTTAGAGTTGCTGAAAATTGATGGGCTGCTGGAAAAATTAGACAAAGGCCCAAATTTGGTCCTTTAAGTGGATTTAAAGGTGAGGGCAAATGAAAAGCTAGATTTGGAATTAAGACTTGGCCAAATGACTTGCAAAATTAGCTAACTTAAGTTAATAATTTAGCCAAATTGAGTTAAGTTGGTGACTCGGCTAAAAGCTAAGTAAAGCGAATTAATATAATCAACTAGCGAGCTTCTTAATTTCAACAAAATAAAAATAATAAACTCGATTATAAACTAATTAAATTAATTACAAACTAATTAACTCAAAATTATAGTTATCATTTAAACTAAACTAAATTTGTAGAATATTTAACTAAAAATATAAAATCTCTTTTTATTTTTTATTTTTTGATATGATTTTCAAATATTTATAAAATATATTAATTACGTATATAATTATATGAAATATATTTTTTATTCGAAATACTATAAAAACCGATTGAAATTACTTAAAATCCTTGAAACTATTTGAAACTTTATAAAGCTAATTATTCTAAATCGTTTGAGAGTCAAGAAGCTCAAAAACTAATTATTATCGGGGAGGGTCAAAATTGAGTGTCAACAAGGTTTACTCAAAGTGTTTATTAGATATTTTAGCTATTTTAAATTTTGATTTGAATTGTATTAGAAAAGATATAAATGTGGATGAATAAGGTGTTATGTTGATTTGAACTTTATCAGATTAAGCACATTATATGTAACTACAGTTATCTTGAAATTCAAATATTTTAAATTTCAAATTTCAAATTAATAATTGTATCATATATTTTAAAAGTGTAATTCTCAACTTAAATTAATGATGTTATATAATATTGTGAGTAGTCTTAAATTTGCTAAAATGACTTATAGTTATGATATTGTTTAGAATAGAATTTAACGCTTCCTAACTATAAATAAATATTATTTATCCCAATTTCAAAAGTTTAATTTTTATTCCTCATAAAATTATTTTGAAATTTGATCATCCTTAACAATTTGTTACGTTATTTTTTATTTTGTTTTGTATTATTTTTGGTAACCATTTTTAAATAAAAAAAATTAAGTGTTAACGATTTTTATTTTATTTTTAGATTTTAAATTAATTTTAATAATTCAATACATTTTACATACTTTTTTAAAAATAATTATAGATTATTTGTTTCAATAAATTGCAGACGTGTATATATATATATATATATATATAGAAAGAGAAAAAAATAAATTGATCATTAATTAAAAAAATGCATTTTTGATAGCCGTAGCTTAACATTTTTTCAGCTATCCAAATATGTTACATGTGCTGAATCATGCTTTATATTTTATCATTTTTGGTCAATAATGGGTCATGAGGCTCCTTTTATTTAAGAGTAACTTACAAAAATAACTATATTTATAGGGTTAATGAATACCAATAGCTATAAGTATGTTATTTACAATAAATGACTACAATTTATATCACTTTTTCGCTGTATTTTTGTATAGTTTTTTTTATTTATTTTATTTATACATTAATACATCTTTAAGTACAACAAACTAAATAAGGAATTGACTCTAAATATAACCCACTATCCTTACATTACGTCCATATGAGCAACTTCCCATAATTAACTTTGTAACTGAAAATTACTCATTTAAAGACATATCATATTATATTCTTTATCAGTTTAACAAAAATTGTGATACATCATACTCAATTTTCTTGTTGTCTCCATAATTCTTATTCTGGCGTCGTAAAGGTA
>JAJOOR010022652.1:0-27569 GCA_036250505.1 Solanum acaule | reverse complement strand
TATATTCATAAATACAATATATTCACAAAATACTAATTATAAAGGTATTCATAAAATTTTGAATATAAAAGAGTATTTATGTCTTTTTCTCGCTGTATTTTTGTATATGTTTTTTATTTTTCTATTTATACACTAATACAGTTGTAATTACAATAACTAAATAAGGAAAATATATTACTTGTACAATTAGCATATGAATACTTTGAATTCAAATTGGTGTTTCTATTTATAAAACTTTAAGTATTAATATATCAAGTATACAACAATTTATAAAAACTTAATGTATTAATACATCAAACAAGGTAAAGTAGTACAATTTTAGCATATGAACACAACAATTTGGAAAATGCATGGATACACTATTGTTAAACCAAAAAGGAATACACCAATACAGTATACATATGAATACACTGTTGTTAAATAAGAAAAATGAAAAAACAATAGAATGTGTAGGTATCAAATGTAAGTATGCGGTTGTATAAAAACTTGAAAAAGCCAACAAAACGTCAATCTCTTTTTGGTCAAAATTTTCCTATAATACTTGAGGCTTGGTGTTAACTTAGATATTTATTTATTTATAAAAATATAGTATTAATGTATCCAACTATACTTGTATTGCCTAATCGAACTTTCAAATTGGATATATAACTTATGTATCCAAATATACTTGTATTCACAAATCACTATTTCAACTTGTGTTAATATTACAATACAATTATCTATGTATATAAGTATTATACTATATACAAATTTGACAAATAACAAAATTCTCTCTCTACACTCTCTGCTAACAACGGTAACCTAATGGCTCCATTGAACTGCGGGTATCCCCCAAGCTCCATCTCATAGAGTCGCCAGGGGGTCTCTCATCGGCACTCCGGGACTAGGAGATGGCTCCAGCAGTAGAGGTGACACTCATCGCAAGGATATATGCAATTTCGCCATGGAAAGAAAAGTATAAAAGCAAAATAATTTTCATGAAAAGTAAATTCTTCAATCAAAACCCTATAAAAATATATGAAAATATATGTCTACAAATAAAATTTTCATAAAAAGGAGGAAAAAATCAATTAGAAAATACCTAATGAATTAAAATCACAAAAATCGCTCCTAGAATCATACAAAATGATCTTGCATTGGAAGAAATTTGGGGGAAAATACAAAAAATCTGTGATATAGGGATATTGATGAAAGAGAAAGTATTAATGAAGACATAATTAATTATGAGTGTAATAATAACTTTCCTATTTAATATTTATTTATATTAAATATATATATAAGAAAAACTGATTATTGGTATATAATTAACTATGCTATTTATTCTATAGTTATATCCATATAACATAATAAAAATAAACTATAGCTATTTATTTTAAATGTATCTTGATGTTTGCCATATTCTAAGGGGCTTGTATGAGGTCTCTCGGGGTCTTGTACGCCTTTTTACATCTAGGGGGTATCCCTAGGTCGTGACAAACTTGGTAATCAGAGCACAAGGCTTAGAATGGTTCTAGGATGTCTCAAAACCACGTCAAGTAGAGTCTTGTTCATAAGTGTGAAGCGCACCACATTTATGAATGAGAGGCTACTGGATGCTTAGGAAACTTCACTACTTCATTACTCTAAGTCATGCCATAGAGTTTAACTCTATAAGGTCTTTCTTCCAATCCTTATCCGATGGTCTTCAGGATACGACTACTCAAAGGGCTCATGCTACAAGGAATGAGGGAGAAAATGTTGGTCGTGATGCCAATTATGGCTATGTGACTAGATAGGACTTGATATGCTAGATTTAGATGTCATCCTTGGGATGGATTGGTTGCACTATTGTTATGCTTCTATTGTTTGTAGAACCCATGTAGTCGGATTTCAGTTCCCTAATGATCCTATCCTAGATTGGAAGGGGGGAATTTCTATGTCTATAGGTCAGTATGTGTTTTATATGAAAGCTAGAAGAATAATTTTTATAAATTTCCAATATCACCTAGTTAGGGTGAGAGAAATAGATTTTTAAGTGTTGACCAACTCTAAGAAGCTAGTTGCTTTTCTAAGGTTGACCTTAGGTTGGGTTACCACCAATTGAGGGTGAAGGATGATGATTTCCCGATAATGGGTTTTAGAACCCGATATTGTTATTATGAGTTTTTGGGGATGTCATTTGGTTCGACTAATATCCCGGTGACATGTAGGACTTTGATGATTATTGTTTCTAGATAATATCTTGATGTCTTAAGTTAGTAGAATCCTCTAAAAGTTAGTAGTATAAGTTCACCATGGTTTAGAATCGTCTTGTGTTATGGATGTGAAAGCTTAGTGATAACTTGATTCGACCTTAGAATTGAATGAAGCAGTGCAGAAAGTCCATTTAGACTTGATCCCAAGAGGGAAAAGGTGTTCTTAGATTGGAAGGTTGTTAAGTAATCCAAATGTTCATGATTTGGTTTTACTTGAATTTCTCACCCTTGAAAGGTGCAATGAGTTTGGGAATTTTAGTCCCCGTCTCGTAGGTCCATATGAGATCTTGAGATGTGTTGGTAAGGGTCCTTATGAGCTAGGTTGCCTAATGAATCAACATCAGTGCATCCGGTTTACCATGTCTCTATGATTAAGATGGGTGTTGGAGATTCAACGACTATAAGTTCCCTTACAAGAGTTGGGAGTTTGTGAGAATCTCTTTTATGGAGAAGTACCGGTTGAGATCTTAGACCAGCAAGTTTAGAAGTTGAGGGACAAGGAAGTTGCTCCCGTGAAGATGTTATGGAGGGATATTTTAGTTAATGGTGTTAGTTGAGGGTGTCACTTGAGAGGCCGAGGCCGATAATATGTCCTGATATCCTCTTCTTTGTCCTTTTATTCCTTCTTTAGCTTGAGGTGATGAGTTCCTCTTGGTTTATTCTTTGTATAAAGTCATGTGTGTTTTTTATATTCCCATGATTTCTTTATGATTATGCATGTTCATGAAAAGCTTATGTTTAGAAAGAAAATGAGTTTATATGATTTATTTTCCTCATGTTGTAGTGCATTGAGTATGAGTTGCCTATAGACTTAATGAGATGAATTGTTATACATACTTTAGCTTGGAGTTGAGAGATTCCTCCTTGAATGTATGCTATGAGTATAGATTGCATATAGGCTCCATGAGATTGTGTTGAGCATGCATTTTGCTTGGAGTTGATAGTTCCTCCTTGAACGTGAGAGATATTCAATTTTAATGCATAGTGGGTTGTTAGATGTAGCTCCTACCTTCCATATGATGCATTGAGTATGTTTAGCTTGGAATGGATGTTTCATCCTTAGTTCTGTGCATTTAGATGAGTTGCATGCATGATGGGCTGCTAGTCAAGAGTCGTTCCTTTAAGAGATGCCTAGAATGTCATTTAAGGACGAATGTCCCCAAGGGGGAGATATTGTAACACCCCGTAGCCTAGTAGGCCAACTAGGGCTAAGAGTGAGGGATACAAGCCAAGGACTAGGAGCAAGAGCCAAGGAGAAAGGGCTAGAGCCAAGGGAAAGATCCAAGGCTGCCCAAGCTTCCCAAGGCACTGCTCACCTTCCATGGCAGCCTTGACGCCTCGTGGTGGCCACCACGGATCGTGGTACCACCTGTGGTGGTGAGGCAGTAGCTCCCCAAGGGCTGCCCAAGTTGGACTCATCTTCATGAGCCACTTCACGGCCATTAGTGAAGACCAAAACTCATGGGAAGGCTCGTGGTGATGCCTTCAACTCTTAGGGGCCAAGGAAAGGTGTCCTAACCACTGGTCTAAGACCACAAGCAAGACAACGGCCAGTGGTGAGGACCACGGCTCGTGGTGCCTCTCGTGAGGGCTGGACAATAGACTGCCAAGTGGGGGTATTTTGGGACATTCCGGTTTGAGTTCGATTAAAGTAAGGTCATTTTGCCTAAGCCTAGTACACCTATATAAGTGAATTTAACCCTTTTAACTCAAAATGCAAGACATTATTTGTAACACCCCATAGTTTAGTAGGCCAACTTAGACTAAGAGTGAGGGTAACAAGACCCAAGTAAAGGGGGCAAAGGCCCAAGCCAAGGGCCAAGTCTGCCTCAAACTTGCCAAGCACTGCCCCACCATCACGGCTCATGGCGTCCACCACGGCCTGTGGTGTGGCTCATGGTGGCTAAGGCAGTGCTACCTTGAGCTGCCCAACATTGGCTCACCTTCACGAGCGACTTCACGGCTAGTGGGGAAGACGACGACTCGTGGGAAGGCTCGTAAATATGCCTTAGAGTGTTAGAGGCCAAGACACCATGGCTTAGCCAGTGCCATAGGACCATGGCTTGTGGAAGGGACCACGACTCATGGAGCCTACCGCAGTGCTTGGGAGCAGGCTGCCTTGTAACGGGTAATTTGGGAAATTCCTTTTTAAGTTAGCTTTAAGAGAGGTCATTTTGTATAGTCTTAGTACACCTATATAAGCTATTTTAACCCTTCAAACTCCCCAATTAAGTTATTTTATTCCCAAAACCCAAATCAAAACCCCAAGTTCATCTTATCAAATATTTCTCTCTCTAGAAAACTCAAAGAAAAAGAAGAAGAAGAAGAGGGTCAAGCTAGGTCAAGTCTCCATTATTTGAAGCTTGGTAGGCTTTGTAATCAAGGTATGATGGCATATTCATTCATGGATTCCTTTCATCCATGAAGCCCCTATGTTTCCCCCAATTGTGAAGATGAATCCCTAATTCTAGTTAGAGTTCCTTCCTATATTGTGGGTATTGTTGTATACTGATCCAATTTAGTAGATAATGGTTATTTATGATTGTTTATGATGTAATTACATATTTATAGTATGATTATACATGTATTCTTGATTAACCTAAGGTTCTAGGGTGAAATGGATATAGTTTGGTTTTATGCCATGAAAGGGGAAATTGAGGGCTTAGATGTGACCTTCTAAGATTGATGAATTACTTTATGAATTTCTTGATATTAGAGCACCTAGATATGAATTTCTTAAGAGTAAAGTTTGTAGACACAAATTGATTAGATTAGGGCTTATATGATGAATCATGATTAATAGTGTTGAGATTGAGTTTATATGATGATATATGACTAGAATTGCTTAAGAATGAAGCATGTGGTTAGATTGTCTTGAGAATTAGGCATATATTATGACCATGTGAAGTATTGCTTGAGATTAAGGCTTGTAGTATGAATGTGATTTGTAGGGCCTTGAGGGTAAAAGTTAATATGTTGAATTATTAATATTAAGGCTTTGATAGTGAAGCTTATATGATGATGGTAGACTATTAGATAGAATTGTTGTGGAAGGACCTTACCCACCTAATATACCTCATGAATGTTTGAGCGCATGAAGTGATAGAATCACATGAGTTAGGATGATATTCATGTCTAGTGCTTGAACCGTAAGTGTGATGCCTGAAAGTAAGTTTGAACCTCCAGGAGGTGAAGTATGATATTATGCTTTTAGTAATTGAACTACTTGAATTATGATTATATCCACGTCTAATGTAGTAATTCTAGATGTATTGATTTGATATGAGCTTTGACCTTGAAAGTGAAAGATATGATATTAGGCATTTTTACGAAGGTTAGGTACATGTTTTAAGAACACTTTGAGGGTAAAGTGAATATGCTCATGATCTAGTTGTTGTGTTGTCGAAAGGTTATTCTCATATATACACCTATGTATGAATATGAGATGATGTGAATAGTTCCCTCACAATATGGTGATTATAAAGGTTGAAAGACTAGTCTCACCTAACGAATCTATATGAAGACATGGATGGTGAAATGTCATTCTCACGCATAATCTAATGAGCTATAGTATGAGTAATGTTGGATTGAGTGTCAAGACATTCTTCCATGATTATGAACTTAAGTTAGGACTTAATATGAACTCAAATGGGAATTATGCTTAGCAGCGAGTGGATATTGATATGAGATGGAAGCCCTCACGTTAGTAGACGCCGGGTTTCTAGTAGGAATCTCGTGAGATGGGAGCCCTCACGTTAGTAGAGGCCAGGTTACTAAAAGCAATCTCGTGGGATGGAATCCCTCACGATAGTAAAGGTTGGGTTTCTAGTAGCAATCCCCTTTTCCCATAAACTACGTGCCCTCGTAGGTTACTTAGCTAATGGATCCACTTAAGCTAAGAGTATGGTTCTACCTTAGGCAAGTAGAGCAACCCCTTTTCGGTGTGGGGTAGACACCGGATTCCATGTTAAGCTCACATGGTATATGTCAGTTAAGGCTAATTCTCACAACAAGAATATGAATTATGAACTATGGTTACTCAAGAAGCTTTACTTAACATAGGTGGGATTATAGGGTCTTATTCATGGATTGCACAAGTATTCTTTGAGGGTGTTGATGGTATGTTCTCTTATATTATGATGGTCTATGAAATGAATGTTCTTATTGCTTATGCTTATGATGTATGCTTAGTTTGGATTGTAGCTTGAAAAGCCCTTCCAATGCATGTGTGACTAAAGGTGAATGTTCCCTTGTCTATGAGAAATAAGCTAAAGATGAGATCAAAAGAATGATAAAGATAAATGAGGACCTAAAGTGACTTGCTTAGCATGGATGGGATTATGGGGTATTATCCATGTATTGCACAAGCTTGCCTTGAGGTGACTTATGAAGTGTTTCTTTTACTTTATGTTGTTCTAAATGCATTAATTATGCCTATGACTATGATGTTATCTCTTATGCTCACAAGTTATGATTAAAGTCTATTATACTATAGCCTATGTCTTATGACGATTTGTTTTATACTTATGACTTATGTTATTGTCTCTTATGATTATGGTATATGTCTTATGTTGACTAATGCCTCTTATATGCGTATGTTGATGATTTATGCTAGCCATCATATTTAGTACATTATTGTACTAACGCATACTTTTGCCTACATTCTTATCAAATGTAGGGTTCGGCAATATTGACTTCCATTCTCGTGGTTAGGTTCATAGTAGATCAAGAAGAGTATTTTTGGTGAGTCCTCATAGCATCGAGGACTTGATCACCCTTTCCTTTTATGTCTTTCTTTTATGTTTAGACTTTTGTATGGATTGTGTCCCTAACTCTTTTTAAAGTATTACATGGTTTGAGACAAGTGTAATAGACTTCCGCTTCGTTTTATGAGACTTCGATTGTATTGAAAATATTTTAATTTTTTGTGCTTTTCTATTATATTATATTGTGATATGCTAAGTGACTTACATGGAGTCCTTTGGGGTTCTTTGTGTCATGTTACATCTAGGGGGTACCTGATTAACGTTTCAAGGACACTTCATCAAATTTTAAGTGTCAACGATCACTAGTTAGTATAAAACCCAACTAAATGAGTTGGGGTCGAATCCTACAGCGAGTGGTACGTGTTTGAGATTCAACAGTAAAGTATGAATATAGTAAAATCAGTCATAGGAATGGACATTATCGAATGAAAACATAATTTAAGTTAGGGGATGACACGAATGTCAAATAACAAGGGGGTTTTGGTTTAAAATTATCAACTACAACAGCAGCAAACAATACGAAATACAATAATGAGACGGGTTCTTGGGATGTGATTCGATTATAGGCTAATATAGACAAATGGGTAATTGCAACTGTTAGAAATAGTTGTATATTAGTGAGTAAGCTAAGCCATAGAGGGAATAAATTTTCTCTCGAACAATTTACCCCGAATCAAGTTGATTTCTCTTGAACATCAACAAGCAAGCAAAATAAGACCAGCCTACACCTTTGTCTATTCACTCTCTCGAGCTGAATATGTGGGACTGAGTTTAGGATTCACTCTCTCGAGCTGAACCCATGTCAACCCAATACCCACTGACCATTAATCAATAAGCTTGGTTTAAAAACCTCTCTCTCGAGCAAGCCAAAAACACGAAGGTAGAACTGCATTTGCAAGTACATTTCTTAAATTAAATGACAATTACTTAATAAACTCACTTCTAAACAACATTTAAACTAACAATTAGCAATACCCATAAACTAAATCAGCCCATAATCACATAATCACAACCCAAGAATTAGGGTTTTAGCTAGACATCATAAAAAGATAAAAATCATTATCAAATTGAGTTTCAATCAGCTGGGTAAGATTGATTACGCTCTTACAATGGTCTAATTTGAAGAATCTCAAAGACCCACTTCCAATTTTTCAAAAGTGAAGAAACTTCAACTCTCCAAAGCTTAGGAAAATACTAGAGAAAATTGTCCCAATACTCAGAATTCAATATGAATAATAATAATAATTGCTAATTGATACTAAACTAAATGTTCAAAAATGTATTTATAGTCGCCAAAAATATGTTGCGAAGGGCCGTTCGGCGCAGTAAGTCGGGCTCGCCGAACCACTCGGTGATCCGCCCTTTGGTCCTTTCCATCGCCCTTTTTGCCTTGGCCTTCAACATCCTCAAGTTCTGTAACTTTGGGAGATCCAACACTGCATCGCGGAACCACTCGACGATTCGCCGACTGTTCCTTTATCTCGCCAACTTGGATTTTTCCTTCAAGGCTGTCACGACCCGAGAGCACCTCCTAGTCGTAACACGACGTACTCAACCTCGAAGAGGTCTAATACAAGCCTCTTAGCATTCATAACATTCGATATAGAAAAGAGTGCGGAATTAAAAACCTTTCAATCCAAAAACATAAGACTCAAAGGTCGACATCTTTTAAAAAAACAATCTTTCAAAACTACACAAGTGGAATACTAAGTCTCTTAGCCATCTTAGACATAATCATGAAAACATACTAGGGACACGGCCCTTTACAATCAAAATGAGTCTATTAAGTCTATTACAAAAACCTTATCATAAAACTAGAATAGAAAAGTCTTGTCCTTGACATATGAGGACATACCACAAGATTTTGGAAGAACTTCAAATCCCAAGCTTACTATAGAACCCGCTAACTTGCCGGAACCTACACTTGTAGAAAATAGGGAAATTATGGAATTAGCACAATTAAATACTAAGTATGATGACTATGCAAAAACATGCTAAAACGGACATTTATTTGAGATATATGCTTTCATGCCCTTTTTTTTTATAAAACCTTCATAACACAAGTATGATGACTATGCAAAAACATGCTAAAACGGACATTTATTTGAGATATATACTTTTATGCCATTTTTTTTATAAAACCTTCATAACACAAGTATAAGAGACACATTTCAAGTCATCATCCACATATGAGACAATACCCACATAATAGACATACTCAACTAGTACCAATGTACAAAACATAAACATAATAGTCAAGTAAGTCCTTTCATCATCTTGAAACCTCTATCTCAAGTCACCTTAAGCCACACTTAAGTGAGACATGACGAGACCGCCCATACAACCTCTTCATATACACCTAAGTGTTCCTAAGGGATACCATAGATAAGGAATTTAGCATTACAATATAACATGCTAAGTCAACATTCTTTATTACACCATTTTAGGAGACATTCAAGCAATTAGGGGACTTTCACGTAATAGTCATTTAGACTTAGGGAACTCACTTTAGCATCTTCTAGGCCTACTCGTGCCATGTGTAGATAGCATCCCATAATACCAACTATACTTTGTAGAACCTATCCAATAACTAGAGTGCACATCCCACATGAAGGGAATAGACATTAACCGACATAGACCATACTAGCTAGGCATGGAATCCAGAGTCTACCCTACTCCGTGGAAGGTGTTCTACTTGCCAAGGGTAGAACTAATAAGCAACCCATGTAAGCATATGGTTTAGGGGATATCCAAAGAAGTTCATCACTAAGTCTAGCCAACCCATAGTACTTCTACCAAGAAGGGAACCACAAGGATCTACCGATCAAGGCTCAATAGAATAGCTCATTGACTTTCTTAGAGAAGGTTTTCTACCATTCCGGTCCACCAACTCTAAGTCTATCATTTCACACAAGAAGAAGGTCATCACCCTAAGGTACACCACTTCAAGGTTTTTCATTCACTTAGGAGTCTAGACTTATGAAAGGGCACCATGCTTAGGTCTACCGATTCAAGGCTTAGCCTAGAAGTCCTCTTTTATCATTCATAGAAAAGGCACCGTGCTTAGGTCTACCGATCCTAGACATTCATTCATTCCATAAGCTTTCATGTAACAAGAAGGGACATCTAAGTCTACCAAGCAAGCCACAACATTTCCATATAGAGACTCTTCATAGTTTAACATCATCACATATATGATCATTAAAAGAGATCACACTTTCAATCATAATGCAATAACACTTTATAAAATATCACCTTATGTCCATAAGAATACCTTCACATTTATATCTTCACATAGTACAATAACACTTCATAACTTGATAGCACTTTAATTCAATAGATAATGCCTTCAAGGCCATGTTCATAATACATTCCATAATTTAACACCTCCACCATAAGTGGATCAAACCAAACAAGAACAATTATATCAATAATATGAGATTAAGCCAACTTACCATCCTCCAAAGCTATATTCAACAACACTCAAGTCCCAACCATTTTACTTACCACAAGAGAATTCATCTATAACTTTCCCATAAGGCCACAACTCTCAATTCATCCATACATCAACAATTCATCATAGATCGATATAGAAAGTCATGAGAGTCACCAATACAACCCAATCCAAACACAATTTCATAAACTTTGGATTATAAGCAAAAGGCCCACTTCATAAGCAAATTCTAGGGTTTTGTGGAAGACAAGGGTTCATAGAGTTTTTCATTCAAAAACCTTCAATCAAACATTAATAACATCATATTTAATCATTGAAACCATTTTCATGCAAGAACCCTTGAGAGAATTGAGAAACAAGCTTTTTCATAACTTTTCGGAAAACTTTGAAATTCATTTGAGATTGGCTCTAAAGAGAAAAATAGCTTTAGATAAAGATCCACCATACCTAAATTGATGAAATCCCAATGAAATTTGGTGGAAGGAACCCTCAATTTGAAACCCTAGCTCTCCACCTTCTTCTTCCTTGAACTTGAGAGAACTCTAGAGAGAGAAAGTCTTTGGGAGTTTTTAATTTGAAGAATGAAAAATACCTAATATAAGTTAAAACAACCGTCCATGCATTTAATTGGCCAAGGATGGAATTTACCAAACCACCCTTGGCTAGGCAGATTTTTGGACAGCAACACAGTACCAATTGATGGCCACCATCCACGGACCGTGGATGGATTGACGGCCCGTCCTGGCTGCTCGTCAAAAGGTTCAGAGAGGGTGTTGGGGAGGCTTTGGTGAGGAGACTAAGTCTCAACTCATGAAGCCAATCCACGCCCCGCCAATCCATTGACGCCCCATCAATGGGGCTCGTGGATGGCTGCTGGTTTTGACAGCTTTTAGGTCAGCGTTTGGGTCCTCTTCAAGGGCCCTTAGGGTGGTCCTTGGGGAGTCGTACCCGGGCATTTTGACCCTAAACATGCTCATCTAGACACTACGGTCACTTCCACTACTCTTTGACTCCAAACAACTCACCAAATCAAGGACGACACACTACTACACACAAGACTAGTTTCCGGACGTCTCTTGACGTTTGACCTCCAACACAACCAAACTCACCTCTAACACCATTTTAAGAATTTATACAAGATTACCAACTATATACCAACACACGAGGCTCTAGTTTCACGAGTTCATTTTTAGGGTCGTTACAAAGGCTTGGCACACTGGAACTTTAGGCAGTCAAATAGCCATCGGTGACTCGCCAAGTGGACTAGGCGATCACCTGGCTTTCTTTTCTTCACTCTTTCAGCTCACTTCGTTCCTTTTTGCAAATTAGTGTCCTTGATTGGTTCCTCAATCCATATACCTTGAAATCAAGTGTTTTACATCAGATATTGGCACAAAATAAGCATTTGAGGACACTAAATCATTGTAAATAAAGCCTTAAATGAGTCCAAATCTCGGACTCATCAGTACCTCTAGGTCGTGACAAACTTGGTATTAGAGAACAAGGTTTAGAATTGTTCTAGGATGTCTCAAACCACGTCTAGTAGATTTTTGTTCATAAGTGTGAAGCACGCCAAATTTCTGAATAGGAGACTATTGGATGTTTAGGAAACTTCACTTCTTCATTCTCGAAGTCCTGCCATAGTGTTTAACGCTATTAGGTCTTTCTCCTAATCTGTGCCCGATAGTTTTTTAGGATATGACTACTACAAGGTCTAACGTTAGAAAGAATAAGGAAGGAAATGTGGATCAAGAAGTTCCTCCTCAAGCTCCAATTGACCTTTTTGAAGATAAAGTGACTAATGGGAAGTTTAGGTTTGGTTTTCAACTGTTGACTCAGGATGGGATAGAAACTATGGAATTTTATGGGTCAAAGATGGAGGAAGATCCTCAAGAGCTTAAAGAGGAGGTCTCTAAGGTGTTGTACTTTGTGGGAGTAACTCCGGTAGAGAAGGCGGAGTTGGCTTCTTATCAACTCAAGGGGTTGCACAAGTTTGGTTTAATAAATGGAAAAAGGTTAGAACGGTAGGAATGGGTCCCAGAGACAGGGAAGGGTTCAAAAGTGCTTTTCTGTTACGACCCGAGAGTACCCCATAGATGTAACATGGCATACAAAACTCCAAAGAGCCTTATACAAGTCTCTTAGCATATCATAATATAATAACATAGGAAATTTTGCGGAAATTTAAAACTTTTCTTTACAATCGAAGTCTTTTATAAAAATAGGCAGGAGTCCATGACACTATGTCTCAAACCATCTACAACACTTGAATAACACTTTGGGACATAGCCCATACAAGATCTCTAAAAGTAAAATAAAAGATATAAAGGGTAATAAAGGGGTTTGTCCTCGAAGCTATGAGGACTCACAAAATATTCAACTCCATTCTCCTTAGAAACCTATCTTCCAAGAATAGTACTCAAGCCTCCAAACCCTACACTTTGTAAAAGCTTAGAAGAAATATAGGTTAGCACAAATATGTACTAAGTATGATAGACATGCATGAAAAACCTTTGAAAACATGCTAAAAGGGACATTTTTGTTAAATGCGTGCACTTTGCTACTTTGAAACCATCATTTGGAAAATACTGTGAAAACACAATCATAAGCATACAAGACATCATGAGGTAAATAGACCATAGCATGGTAGACAACAATCATAACTAGTGCACATAAGAGATACCATTATGAACATATACATAGTGAATGCAATCTAGTGTTAACATGACATGTGAGCAACAGTTCATGAGCCACCTCAAGGCAAACTTGTGCAATGCATAGGAAAGACCCCATAATCCCACCTATACTAAGCAAGTCACTTTAGATCCTCATTCATGTTTACCCTCTTTTAAACTCATCCTTAGCCTATATCTCATAGACTAGGAAACATTTACTTTTAGTCAACCACATCAATATAAGCAACTCATAGCAACAATCTAAGTTATAATGCAACATTAAAAATAACCTTGACATCAAATGCAATTACCATTTAGACATAAGGACATTCATTACATGAATCATCTTAACAAATAGGAACCTACCATAACTACTCTCAAAGCCTACTTGTGCAATGCATGGATGGCATCCCATACTACCACCCACACTTCATAGAACCTCTTGAGTAACCATAGTACATCCTAGACTAGACCTTGTGGGAATTTGCTTTAACCGACATAGACCATGTGAGCTTGCATGAAATCTGGTGTCATACCTCACACCGAAAAGAGGTGTCCTACTTGCCTAAGGTAGAACTAAAATGTATTAGCTTGGAAATGAATCCAAATGGCTAAATGTCCTATGGGGTCACGTAGGTATGGGATAAAGAGAATGCTACTAGAAACCCAACCTATCTAGCGGGGGAGTTTCCATCTCATGAGATATATTATAGAAGTCCGTCCTTTCTTGCGAGGGAACTTCCATCTCATATTCAATATCCACTCGGTGCTAGGCATAACTTCCCATGAATACATGATTAGTCTTGAATTGAATTTACAAGCATTAAGGAGTATCTTACCCTCCATCCAACACAATTCATAAGGATAGCTCATAGATTCATTAGGTGAAAATGGACTTTCAACCTAAGATCTTCATGATAGATTCAATTAGGTAAGAACTATCTTTCAACCTAGAATCTTCAATATGTGAGGAAAACTTTCACATCATAGTCATTATGTATTTATGAGAATGAACTTTCAATCAACACAATAATAGCATCATAATCATGGAATCATCGTGTCTAAGTGTGTGTGAGTGAGAATAGACTTTCAACTACACCACAATTACATCAAAGTCATGATCACTTTACTTGCTCAAAAGATGGTCTTACATCATGAACACACCTTCACTAAGCATGAATAATAACATATATTACCCCTCTAAGGACCAAACACCATATTCACTCAACACATCTAGCATTCATTATATTAGACATGGATATAGTCTTAGTTCAAGTAATCTAGTCATTAAATGCATGATGTCAAACACTCATAATATAGGTCATGTTGGTGGAGTCTTTCCACAATAAACCACATACAATTTAGGTTATAATCATGCTAATCAAGTATACACATAAAGCCACAACTTGGCATAAATCTCATATTTTACCCCTCTTGGATCAAGGTTCACATTCAACCAATCTCATTTAGGATTACTACATTTAACATGGAAGGCAATATGATTCAAATAACTCAACTAATACAACATAATCTTATAACGTTCAACTTACTACAACTTACCCATAGAAATTCCTTAAGTAATACATAATTCAAGTAATCAACACATTATATCCATAATTCTACAACATTCTACTAAAGTAATTCAACACCCTAACTTTAAGATCCAATTTGAGGAGTTAGTAAAATTCATGGATTCATTGAAGAATTTATCATAAAAACATCATAAATCATTAATTAAACCATAATATAAAACAATTGAATCATTGAAAACGTTTTGAGAAGGAATCCATGACTTGGAGTGAAAGCCCTAGTTTTGGAGAATTTTCTAACTTTGGAATTGAGAATTTAAGGACTTCATGGATGAAAAGTTAACCATGAATCAAAAATAACATACCTTAATTGAATAATATTCATGAATTTGAATGGAAAAGGTGAGTTCTTGAGCCCTAGACCTTGACCTCTTCTTCTCCAATGGAGGTTTTTAGTGAGAGAAATATTTGGGGGTAAAGTTAGTTATGATTTGGGGTCTTGGGAATTATGAAGTTAATAGGTTAGTTAATGGTTTAAAATACTTTATATAAGCCTAAAAACCTCGACCTAGGCTCGGGGAATCATTTTACAACCTAAAACCCTACATCAAACTCAACACCTCACTCGTAAGGCTCTAGTTTCACCTACTAGTTTTAGGGGGCGCAACAATATCTCCCACTTGGGGACATTCGTCCTCGAATGACACTTCTAAAAACTTCTCGGAATTAAAACTTAAGACAAGCATCCCAACATGCATGAAACATCAAAACAATGCATCACTTTAAGGAGAAAACATCGATCTCATCTCAAAACATCATCAATTCAATACAAGGGAGTAGGAACTACTTCTAACAACCCAATATGCACGAAACTCAATAATTCTCATTTTCATAGGAGGAACTCACTTCTCCAACTAAAATAAGGCTCAACACAACATCATGGATCCAATATGCAATTTCTCTCAAAAGCATACTAAAGCATGTCCATTAACACATCTCATGAAGTTCAAATAGGCAACTCATACCAAATGCACCACAACATGAGAAACATAAATCATGAAAACTCATTTTCTCAATAAACATAACTTTCATCAAGAACATACATCATTTAAGGTAACCATGGAAAACATATAATTCAAACATGACTTCCAAAACAAGGAAATTATGGAACACATACAACATCCAAGACTTCACAATTATGAAACAAGTCAAGGGAAAACTTAACCTCTCAAGCTAAAGGAGGAATATAAGGAAATATAAGGATATCAGGACATCTCACTGGCCCCTTGGCCTCCCAAGTAGCACCCTCACCTACAACGTTCACACAAAAACCACTCATTTACACCTTCATGAAAACAACTTCCTCACTCTTCTATTTCGTAACTTTCCAGTCTAAGACCTCTATCGAAACTTCTAAATTAAAGAGAATCTCATTTAGGCACTCTAGCTCACAAGCACCCTTACCAACACTACTCAAAACCTCATATGAGCCTACAAAACCGAGACTAAACTTCTCAAGTCCACTACACCTCTCAGGGTGAGAATTTCAAGCCCATCCTAATCATGAACATATAAGACACCTATCCCCTTTTCCATCTAAGCACATTATCTCCCCCTTGGGAGTAAGCCTATACGGACTCGTCTAAGCCTCATCTCTTTCAACTCTAAGGTTGGGTCAAGTTATCACTCAACTTTCACATCCCTCACTCAAGGTGATTCTAAACCATGAAGGACTACACTTCTACCTTTCTTAGAGGAGTCTATTCACTCAACATCTCTACGCATCACTTAAACACCACTATTCATCAAATCTTCCGACACACCCTAAAACTCATCATGACTAAGTCGGGTTCTACCAACAACACACCTAACCATAATGCAACCTATTCATACCAAAGGATTCCATATAAACCTATCATATCAAGCCTCATCTAGTAATATAGCCATAATTGGCATCACAACCAACCTTTCTCCCTCACTCCTTGTAGCATAAGCCCTTCGAGTAGTCATATCCAAAAGACCATCAGATAAGGAATAAGAGAGAGACCTTATAGAGTTAAGCTCTATGGCACAACTTGGAGAATGAAGAAGAGAGATTTTGCTAACATCCAATAGCCTCCTATTCATAAATATGGCGCACTTCACACTCTGAACAAGACTCTACTAGATGTGGTTTGAGACATCCTAAAACCATCCCAAAATCTTGTGCTCTGATACCAAGTTTGTTACGACCCGAGAGTACCCTTTAGACGTAACACGACGTACAAAAGTTCAAAGAGCCTTAGACAAGCCTCTTAGCATACCATAACATAAGAACATAGGACATTTTGTGGAGATTTAAAACTTTTATGTACAATCAAACTCTTTTATAAAAATAGGCGGGAGTCCATGACACTATGTCTCAAACCATCTACAACACTTGAATAACACTTTCGGACATAGCCCATACAAAATCTCTATAAGTAAAATAAAAGACATAAAAGGTAATAAAGGGGTTTGTCCTCGAAGCTATGAGGACTCACCAAATCTTCAATTCCATGCTCCTTAGAAACCCATCTTCCGAGAATAGTACTCAAGCCTCCAAACCCTACACTTTGTAAACCTATCTAGCGAGGAAGTTTCAATCTCATGAGATATATTATGGAAGTCTGTCCTTTCTAGCGGGGGAACTTTCATCTCATATTCAATATCCACTCGGTGCAAGGCATAGCTTCCCACGAATATATTATTAGTCTTGAATTGAATTTACAAGCATGAAGGAGTATCTTACCCTCCATCAAATACAATTCATAAGGATAGCTCATAGATTCATTACGTGAGAATGACCCTTTCAACCTAAGATCTTCATGATAGATTCAATTAGATGAGAACTATCTTTCAAACTAGAATCTTCAATATGTGAGGAAAACTTTCACATTATACTCATTATGTGTTTATGAAAATGAACTTTCAATTTACACAATAATAACATCATAATCATGGAATCATAGTGTCTAAGTGTGTGTGAGTGAGAATAGACTTTCAACTACACCACAATTACATCAAAGTCATGATCACTTTACTTGCCCAAAAGATGGTCTTACATCATGAACACACCTTTACTAAGCATGAATAATATCATACAGTTCCCCTCTAAGGACTAAGGACCATATTCACTCAACACATCTACCATTCATTATATTAGACATGGATATAGTGTTAGTTCAAGTAATCTGGTCATTAAATGCATGATCTCAAAGACTCATAATATAGGTCATATTGGTGGAGTCTTTCCACAATAAACCACATACAATTCAACACACAAAAATTTAGGTTATAATCATGCTAATCAAGTATACACATAAAGCCACAACTTGGCATAAATCTCATATTTTACCCCTCTTGGATCAAGGTTCACATTCAACTAATCTCATTTAGGATTACTACATTTAACATGGGAAGCAATATGATTCAAATAACTCAAATAATACAACATAATCTCATAATGTTTAACTTACTACAACGTACCCATAGAAATTCCTTAATTAATACATAATTCAAGTAATCAACACATTATATCCATAATTCTACAACACTCTACTAAAGTAATTCAACACCCTAACTTTAAGATCCAATTTGAGGAGTTAGTAAAATTCATTGATTCATTGAATAATTTATCATAAAAACATCATAAATCAGTAATTAAACCATAATATAAAACAATTGAATAATTGAAAATGTTTTGGGAAGGAATCCATGATTTGGAGTGAAATCCCTAGTTTTGGAGAATTTTCTAACTTTGGAATTGTGAATTTAAGGACTTCATGGATGAAAAGTTAACCATGAATCAAAACTAGCATACCTTAATTGAAGAATATTCATGAATTTGAATGGGAAAGGTGAGTTCTTGAGCCCTAGACCTTGACCTCTTTTTCTCCAACACAGGTTTTTAGTGAGAGAAATATTTGGGGGTAAAGTTAGTTATGGTTTGGGGTCTTGGGAATTATAAAGTTAACAGGTTTGTTAATGGTTTAAATTACTTTATGTAAGTCTAATAAAATGAATTAAATGATTTTACACTTGAATAAATTGATTGGGAAATTACCTAAAGTGTCTAAGCTTTGGCCGAGATTAGGCGTGAAGGTGCAGGTGTGACCCACGCCCATGACCCACGAACCATGGGTCCACCTATGCCCTATCCTGCAGGTCATGGGTGAGGAGTCTGAAACCTACTTTTCTAGGTATTGACCTATGAGTTGGAGCTACGGAGCGTGGGTTGACCTATGCCCAGTAGGTCCCCATCCGTAGGTCCCAACTTTTTGGCAGATTTTTGGTTCTTGGGCAGCCTTGGGGTGTGGACTTTAGGGTCCTCCTCAAGGACCCTTGGTTGGTCCTTGGGGAGTCGTACGTTGACGTTTAACCCCTAAACACCTCAACCTAGGCTCGGGGAACCATTTTACAACCTAAAACCCTATATCAAACTCAACACCTTACTCGTAAGGCTATAGTTTCACCTACTAGTTTTAGGGGGGCGTAACATTTTCTAGATAGGTTCTTCCCTTTATAGATGAGAGAAGCTTTAATGCTTGAGTTCATTAACCTTATGCAAGGTAATATGAGTGTTAAGGAATATGCATTGAGGTTCACCCAATTATCTAAGTATGCTCCAATTCTAGTGTTCGATCCTAGGTCGAGAATGAGTAAGTTTGTGTCGGGTGTGTCTGACTTGGTAGTGAATGAATGTCGTACGACCATGCTTGATCATGATATGAATATCTATCGTCCTATGATTTATACTCAAATAATTGAGGAAGAGAAACTTGAAGAAAGATTTAGGAAGAAAAAAAGGTTTAGGATTGGTGATGATAATTCTTCTCTTGAAAGGTTCTCCGGACAAGGTCCTTCTAGGTTTCCCCCAAGATTTATTGAAGATAGGGTGTCTAACCCTATACCGCAAGGAATTACTAATGAGTCCCTATGGTCTACTTGTGCTAGGTATGGAAAGAGACATGAGGGTAGATATTTAGCTGGTATGGAGGGTTATTATGGTTGTGGTAGGAGTGATCATAAGATGAGCGATTGCCGGTACTTAAGGCTAGAGGGAGAGAGCATAAGAAAGTTGCTTCTACTGATTCGGGTATGAATGCCCCAAAGAAGAATAGGATATACGCTCTCCAAGCTAGAGGTGAACAAGAGTGTCATCCAAATGTTGCTCCCGCTATGTATTTTATGTTTATTTATATTCCGATATTGCTTGTGTTTTGTAACTTGATAGACTTGGCATGATAGACTTTAATGTTCTCTTTGGTTAGAATGGGTTGCATTATGGTTATGTGTATTTGATGGTAGAAATCAACTTAGTTATGATGAGTTTTGGGGGAATGTGGATAGATTTGTTGAATAGGGTGTTTAGGTAATGCCTAAATGTGTTGAAAATATATAAAAAACCTCTAAAAATAGTAGAAATGTAATCCACCATGGTTTAGAATCATCTTCAACAATGAATGTGAAATCTTCGTGTTGACTTGGTCCGACCTTAGATTTGAAATAAATGATGCTTAGAAGAGACTGTATAGGCTAACTCCCAAGGAGGGAGATAATGTGCTTAGATAGCAAGGTCCTTGAGAGTTTTTTATGTTCATGATTTGGGTTGTCTTGAAATTGTAACCTTGAGAGGTGTAGTGAGTTTTGGGAAGTTTAGTCCCGATTTTGTAGGCTCACGTGAGATCTTGAGTGGAGTTAGTAAGGTTTTTTGTGAACTAGAGTTGCTTAATGAGTGGTATCGGTGTATCCGGTTTTTCCATGTCTCTTGGATATAGAAGGTGTTGGAGACCTGACATTCATAAATTCCTTAAAGAGAGTTGGGAGTTAATGAGAATTTCTCTAATTTAGAAATACCGGTGGGGATCTTAGACCGGAAAGTTAAGAAATAGAAGATTAAGGAAGTTGCTTCCATGAAGGTGTTAAGGAGTGGTCTTTGAGTGAAGGTGGGGGTGCTACTTGGGAGGCCAAGAGCCAATAAGAAGTCCCAATATCCTCATCCTTTCCCTTGTATTCCACCTTTAGCATTAAGATGATGAGTTCCTCATGATTTGTTCTTTATGTGAAGTCATGTGTGTTATAGATGTTTCGATGATTCCCTTATGTTATGCATGTTCATGAAAACTTGTGTTTTGAACTAAAATGAAGTTGCATGATTAATTTCCTCATGATGAAGTGCATTGAGTAGAATTGCCTATAGACTTCATGAGACGAACTGATGAACATGTCCTAACTTGGACTTGAGATATTCCTCCTTGGATTTATGTTATGAGTATAGATTGCATATAGGCTCCATGAGATGATTGTTGAACATGCTTTAGTTGAAAATATGTTGCATAAGGACTCCACGAAGTTGTGTTGAGCATGCTTTAAGTTGGAGAAGGTAGTTCCTCCTATGGATATGAGAAATGTTGAGGTTTCATGAATAATGGGTTGTTAGATGTAGTTCCTACTTTCTTGTTCTGCATTGTTTATGTTAGAATTGGAGTTGATGTTTCCTCCATAGAATTGTGCATTATTTTAATGTCGCATGCATGATGGGCTGCTAGTCTTGAGTCTTCACTTCTGTAAGGGTGTCTAGATCGTCATTCGAGGACGAATGTCTCCAAGGGGGAGATATTGTAACACCCCGTAGTTTAGTAGGCCAACTATGTCTAAGAGTGAGGGCAACAAGATGCAAGGCAAGGGGGAAAGGCCCAAGCCAAGGGCCAAGGCTGCCCCAAACTTGCCAAGCACTGACCCACCTCATGACTACCACCACGGCTCGTTGTGTGGCTTGTGGTGGCTAAGGCAGTAGCTACCTTGAGCTGCCAAAGAATGGCTCACCTTCATGAGCCACTTCACGGCCAGTGGTGAAGACCACGGCTCGTGGGAAGGCTCGTGAAGATGCCTTAGAGTGTTGGAGGCCAAGACACCATGGCTTAGCCACAGCCCAAGGACCACGGGCAGGACCACGGCTCGGTGAGCCTGCTGTGGTGCCTGGGAGCAGGCTGCCTAGTAAAGGGTAATTTGGGAAATTCCTTTTTAAGTTAACTTTAAGTGAGGTCATTTTGTATAGTCTTAGTACACCTATATATGCTATTTTAACCCTTCAAACTCCCCAATTAAGTTATTTTATTCCCAAAACCCAAATCAAAACCCAAAGTTCATCCAATCAAATATTTCTCTCTCTAGAAAACTCAAAGAAGAAGAAGAAGAGGGTCAACCTAGGTCAAGTCTCCATTATTTCAAGCTTTGTAGGCTTTGTAATCAAGGTATGATGGCTTATTAATTCATGGATTCCTTTCATCCATGAAGCCCCCCATGTTTCCCCCAATTGTAAATATGAATCCCCAATTCTAGTTAGGGTTCCTTCCTATATTGTGGGTATTGTTGTATGTTGATTCAAGTGAGTGGCTAATGTTTATTTATGATTGTTTATGATGTAATTACATGTTTTTAGTATGATTATACATGTATTCTTGATTAACCTAAGATTCTAAGGTGAAATTGATATAGTTCTGCTTTATGCCATGAAAGGGGAAATTAAGGGCTTAGCTGTGACCTTCTAAGGTTGATGAATTACTTTATGAATTGCTTGATATTAGAGCACCTAGATATGAATTTCTTAAAAGTAAAGTTTCTAGACATGAATTAATTAGATTATGGCTATGATGAATCATGATCAGTAGTGTTGAGATTGAGTTTATATGAAGATATATGACTAGAATTTCTTAAGAATGAAGCATGTGGTTAGATTGTCTTGAGAATTAGGAATATATGATGATAATGTGAATTATTTCTTGAGTGTAAGGCTTTTAGTATGAATGTGATTTCTAGGGCCTTGAGGGTAAAAGCTAATATGTTGAATTATTAATGCTAAGGCTTTGATAGTGAAGCTTTTATGATGATGGTAGACTATTAGATAGAATTGTTGTGGAAGGACCTTACCCACCTAATCTACTTCATGAATGTTTTAGTGCATGAAGTGATAGAATCACATGAGTTAGGATGTTATCCATGTCTAGTGCTTGAACCCTAAGTGTGATGATTGAAAGTAAGTTTGAACCTCAAAGAGGTGAAGTATGAGATTATGCTTGTAGTAATTGAACTACTTGAATTATGATTATATCCATGTCTAATGTAGTCATTCTAGATGTGTTGATTTGATATGAGCTTTGACCTTGAAAGGGCAAGATATGTTATTAGGCATGTTTATGAAGGTTAGGTACATGCTTTAAGAACACTTTGAGAGTAAAGTGAATATGCTCATGATCTAGTTGTTGTGTTGTTGAAAGGTTATTCTCATATACACACCTATGTATGAATATGATATGATATGAATGATTCCCTGAAAATATGATGATTCTAAAGGTTAGAAGACTAGTCTCACTTAATGAATCTATATGATGACATGGATGGTGAAAGGTTATTCTCACGCGTGATCTAATGAGCTATAGTATGAGTTATATTTGATTGAATGTCAAGACATTCTTCCATAATTATGAACTTATTCAAGACTTAATATGAACTCAATGGGAATTATGCTTAGCACTGAGTGGATATTGATATGTGATGGAAGCCCTCACGTTAGTAGAGGCCGGGTTTCTAGTAGGAATCTTTTGAGATGGGAGCCCTCACGTTAGTAAAGGCTGGGTTCCTAGGAGTAATCTGGTGGGATGGAAGCCCTCACGATAGTAGAAGTCGGGTTTCTAACAGCAATCCCCTTATTCCATAAACTACATGCCCCATAGGTTACTTAGCTAATGGATCCACCATCACCATATACGAAACTTTGTGGACGTGTATGGTCCATTCTCAATCAAGAACATCTCACAAGAGTCAATCTGGCTCCAGTTGTTCCCTTTTTCTTTGATGGGGGAAGTGACCAAGTGGTTAGCTCAGCTACCGAGGGATTCGATTACGTTTTGGGACGAGCTTACCGAGGCATTTTACATAAGATTTTTCCCTCCTTCAAAGATGATGGCATTGAGGGACAATATCCAGGGATTTAAACGTTTGGATGGTGAACCAATCCACGAAACATGGCTTAGGTTTCAGAAGTTGTTACCTCAATGTCTGACTCAAGGACTTCCAAAAAATGTGTTGTTACAACATTTCTACCGAAGTCTAGACTCGGTTAACAAAGGTGTGGCTGATCTTCTTGTCCAAGGAGGAATTATGCAGCAACCTTTTGAGATAGCGTTGACTCTCCTTGATGGAATGAAGAAGATAAACCGAGCTTGGTATACTAGGAAGGATCAGGTATCTCTTTTGACTTTCAAGATGACAAAAGAGCAAATAGAAAAAGACCAAGAGCGGGATTAAAACATGGCTAAAATGATGACCCAAATGGATATTTTTTCCAAACATGTCATGGGTAGTGTTTCTAAAGTCGTGAATGCAGTTGGAGTTAGCGTAGTAAATTCCGATGATGAACACTTTGAAGCATTGTACAATGAAGAAGTACACTTTCTAGCGAATCAGGGAGGAGGTTTCTGCCAAATTATCCAAGGCCAGGTGGAAACCAAGGTTAGAATAGGGAGCATGATAAAGGTTAGAAGAATTGTGATAGGGAGTGGCATGACTATGGTACAAACTGGAGGGACTGAAATGGTGACAAAGAGAGATATGTCCCTCCCCATGAGTGTCAAAAGCCAAAAGAGAAAAGGGCTAACCCAGACAAGGTTCTTAATGAAATTAAAGATGACGTCTCAACTTTAAACCAGACGGTAACTTCTCACTCATTTTCCATTAAACAGTTGGAAACGCAAATGGGCCAGATTTCATCTCATTTGAACCCAAGGCCAAAAGGGGTTCTACCAAGTGATACCTTCGTTAACCCAAAGAATGAACCTAGAAAGCGTATACAAGTCATTCCACGACATTAAATAAGGCGCTTCTTGGGAGGCAACTGATGAATCCACAAATTGGACACATTTCGGGGTTTATTTTGATAGAAATAGTATCCTCGAATGCTTATTTTATCTCAATATCTGATGAAAACTCTTAAGTTTCAGGTATTTGAAGTTTTAGCAGAAGCATGGACGCTTAGGCACAAAAAGGAACAAAAAGGCTTAAAAGAATAAAGAAGCTAAAGCATGAGCTCCGCCAATCATACTTGATGAGTCGCCAAAGGGACAGATCCCGCCCTTTATTCCAGTACGCAAAGCCCTGAAGGAAGAGGATCAAAAAATCGATGAAATGAGTAGTCGGCGCTTCGCCGAATAGTTCCACGAAGTAGTTCAATACCGCCCAATGGTCCAGGACGTGAAGATGCTGAAGGCAAGCACGAAACGGCGATGAGACAGAAGAAGGGCAAGTCGCCGAGTCATTCAGCGAACTTTACTAACTTCATCGAGCTATCCGCCAAAACTAATTTTTGATGGCTATAAATACTAAAGTCTTTATTAATTTTTAGGAGAGAAACCATTATTATTAATTTTACAATAGAATAGTACGTTTTTTGGATATGTTTCCTCAAGTTTGGAAGAGGGTTTTTGGGAGACTTGAAGAAAGAAGGATTTCATCTTCCTCAAGTTGGAAGTGAGTCTTCTCCATTCTTCTTCCTTTGCTTAAATCAAGGTTTAATTTCTTATACCCATTTGATTTTAGTAGCATTTCAGGTGTATTTTGTTATTTCTTGATGTGTGGCTAAAAACCCCATTCTTGGGGTGTGATTTAGCAAATATGTGTTGATATTATTGTTGGGTCTTGTTTGCTGATAGGTTAGATGTATTTTAATGGTGATTTCACCTAGTGGCTGTGGTTTTATTTAATGGGTTTATAGTTGCACATACAAAACCACCCATGTGTTTTCGGCTTGCTCGAGAGAGAGAGGTCACGAAACCAAGACCACTAAACTGATGGCCTAAGGAGTGGGTCGACATAAGGTTCAGCCCGAGAGGGTAAGCCCTAGTCCCATATCCTAACACTCAGCTCAAGAGAGTGAGTGGGGTAAGGCGTAGGCTGGCCTTCATGCGGCAAGTGGGTGTCCGAGAGGAACCCATTTGAAACGGGGTAAGTTGCCTGAGAGGAAACTTATTTCCATCTAAAGCTTAGCCTAGTCACTATTATCTTGCAAATTTCCTATTGAAAGCATGTACCCAACAATTTATCTCAACTTGTATTGCAATCACACTCCAAGAACTTTTCCCCATACTGGATCTTGTTATTTTTTGTTGTTTTTACTTACTTATGATAAAACCCCCATTTGATATTTGACACTCTCGTGTCACCCCCTTTAATTTACTATATTTTTGTTCATTAATATAATTAGCTATGACTATTTAGAGCTAAGTTTTATTTTTATATTATTTCTCAAAACCACTCCCTTGGAATGACCCCAACCCTTGGTTGGGTTATTATACTATTGCACCATCGTAGACACTTGAATTGGAAGTTTCATTGATTACGGCAAACATCAAAATGGTGCCGCTGCCGGGGAGTGGTGTTATTTGAGAATTTTTGGATTAGTAGAGTTTATGTTCTTCTTAGTTGTAATTTACTAACTTAATTTTTAGTTTAGTTTTGTTGATGGTGTAAATATTTCAGAAAGCATGAGTGTTAACAGTAGTAACGGGAGCCAAGTGGGCCATCAGGACGACATCGATAACCTCAACGATGTTCAAGAACCCAACATCAATTATCCACATCTCATGGAGGTGTTGGAGCTATCCGCCTACCTCCAACAGAGGGAAACTCAGTATTCCACATAACAAGCATCATGTAGCAACTTTTGCAACTAAAGGGACTTTTCAGTGGATTAGCTCATGAGGACCCACACAAGCATCTTCGAAACTTCGTAGATGTGTGTGGACCATTCTCGTTCAAAAACATCTCTCAGGAATCAGTTTGATTAAGGTTATTCCCTTTATTCATTGATGGGAGAGGTGTGCAAGTGGCTAGCTGAGTTGCCACGAAACTCGATCACTTTGTGGGAGGAGTTGGTAATCGCATTTAATGTGCGATTTTTTCCTCCCTCGAAGATGATGACTATTCGGGATAGTATCCAAAGCTTTAAGCGTCTGAATTCTAACGACCCGAGAGCACCCCCTAGTCATTACCGGCATATTCGACCTCTCGGAGGTCTTATACAATCCCTTAGCATTCGTCATAGCATTTATCATAGAAAAATAGCGGAAAATTTAAAACTTTTTCATAATATAACACAAGACATAAAAGTCACCTCATTAAATCTTTATTACAAAAATTGGAGTACTACGTCTCAAGGTAGCCATCTTAAAACATGACTACAACACAAGAGGGACACATCCCTTACAATACAAAAGAAACTACTATCTAGTACATAGAACTTAAGGAAACTCTTTAACATAAAGGTCCTTGAATCTTTACGGACACACACGAACTTGGGAATAGTAAGTCAAGCTCATCACTTCTACGAAAGACCCTTTAGTCACCATCACATATACTTGGTGTAAAAGATGAAGAAGAATGGTGTTAGTACAAGAATGCACCAAGTATGATAACCATGTAAAACATACTTTTAAAAGGACATTTAGTTGGAAACTATGCATCATGCCTTTTTAGAGAAACTTCAAGAACATTTAGTACATAGGCACAATATAAACCACATACATCATCATACACATGGAAACCATTCATAATTGCACATAGGGCCACTTATAACATTTTAGGCACATTCAATGCATACAATACATTTCCTTCCTCTTTATCTTAACTCCTTTCCTCAAGCAACCCTTAGGGAATACTTGGTGCAATGTATCACCTTAAGGTTACCAAAGGTGAACTTACATATAGCCTTCATCAATCCAACCACATATATTCATAGATTCATAAGCACACCATAAGACATAGTCTTCACATAGGA
Source organism: Solanum acaule (assembly GCA_036250505.1). Lineage (NCBI taxonomy): Eukaryota > Viridiplantae > Streptophyta > Magnoliopsida > Solanales > Solanaceae > Solanum > Solanum acaule. Next base: position 61 of record JAJOOR010022652.1, on the reverse strand, counting down.
ACCATCACCTAAGACAACCCCCAAGTCACACTAGTGCAATGTGCAAGTAGCATCCCATAAT
>JAJOOR010022651.1:0-20136 GCA_036250505.1 Solanum acaule | reverse complement strand
CTTATTTAACCTTTTTTAAGTTAACCAAGTATTGTAAGTTATTCTTCTTATGTTAAATCACCTTTTCTAAAAATTAGTCAAAAAATATATTTTAGTCAAGTCGCAGGTCAACCGCATGTTAGCGGGCACTTCGAATGCTTAAACCCTTCTCGAAGTGTAAATTGAACCCCGAACCCTCTTTGGTATTTTCAAATGATTTTTCTGTTTAAATCTTTGAAAATTATAAGTTTTCTTAATTTCTTTAAAAAATTAAGTGGCGACTCTTCTCTAAGTATTTTTTTTAAAATTGTTTTATACTTAGAACATTCAAAAAGTGATTTTTCTAAAGGTTAGGAAAATTACGACACAACATTCAATCTAGGATTAGCAGGATCGTAGAACTTACCAGATTTAGCATCGAATAGTTTTACCCAGGTGCGCGAATGTACTTTGTTGATGGTCTGCACTCTGTGTTTTTTCTACTTGTTGAGTTTTGTGCCTTTCTTGGGAAAGAAAACAAGTTGTCATTCCTCTTTTTCGGCTTTGTCTTTGAGGGAGGTAGTAGGGGTCATGTCCTAAGTAGGATCTGTTGCAAATGTACATTTGGATTTTGTATGTCCAATTCGCCCACACCTAGTACATAAGGTTCCTTCCCCTTCATAAAGGATTTCTTGTATGTGGTTGCCAATTCTGACTGTTTTTCTGACTAGTATACCGATTGGGATTTTAATGCAGATTCTCGCATATCTCCCTCTAAGCACAGCAGATGTGCAAGTGTCAATTTTTTGGAGTGCTCCTAATTTCCTATCAATTTTCTTCAGTATTGTTCTATCATATAACTCTGTTGGTAGTTGAGGTAGTCTGGTCCAGATCGCGTTGTGGGAAATAATGGATTCTTGTGGAACAAAATTTGGTTCCTAGTCTTACCGAGATAAAGATTCCCAGTATGAACCAAGGACCTTCTTGTAGTGTATTTTTGCATGTTTTCTAGTAATTTAATCTTTGCTATAAAGAAATCCCATTCCAGGTCCATTAAGATCAGGCTTTCGGTGGGTTTCCATAGTTCGTTTAATCTTTTCTTGAGGTGTAGGTGGGAGACCTTTTTCCCCACCACTTTAATGATAACTGAATGTTTCCAAAGTAGATAGATCCTTACTTTGTCTTCATTGGAGAATATGATTGAGTCATTTGGGTCGGCATCATCTGATCTGCTTGCTTCAGTAAGAAGATTTATTTAGTTTTCGTTCAGTTTTTTCTTGTCACTCAGGATCTCTTTGAAGGACTATTTGACTGGATAGTCTTCCTCCATTTCTCTTTGAGCGTTCGACGGGTCAGGTGGCTATAGGATGCACTGCGGGGGAGGAGCTATGACTGGGGTTGGGGGCATTGGTCGTACTAGGTTGGGTCTTTCCTAGAGAGAAAATTTTCCATTAAGTTAAACTAGACCACGGTAGATGAGGAGAGTTAATACTAACTTTTATTCATTTCAATTGAGCTTAATTTAGTGTCTAATTTTTCTTTGTTTTAAAACTCTTTAATTGTACGTATGTCCCCATCTTGAGGGTAGGAACTTCTATCTATTTTATATCATTTAGGATTTATCTATTAGTTGAAACTTTATCAAATTATTTTCTTGAGTTGAAATTCAAATTTTATGATTATAAAAGGTAAAGAATAATATATTAAAAATATTGAGATTAAATGAGTTAAATTAGACTAGTAATAACTCTATCCAATTTTTATCTTGTTTCCTTTTTAGTCTATTTAAAAAAGAATTATACCTTTCCTTTTTTGGCAACACTTTAACTTCAACTTTTCAAATGAAATGTTTAGGGCCACAAGATCAAATGATATTTTAATATATTTAACATAACTTTAATTTAGAAACACAAAATTCAAAAATCTTCTTTATTTTTCTAAACTTCACGCTAAGTCAAACTAAATCACTCTTTTTGAAACGGAGGGAGTATGAATTTAACATGTTTAATGACCGACCAACCAACCAACCAACCAACGGAGGTGAAACAAATCCATAAAAGCAACCTTCTGTCTTTCGCGCAGTTGTAATTTAGTTTCCCTTCCCTAGGTTGTATAAACCCAAAATCTTTTGGATAAAAAGTTTATACTGATTAACCTACTATGCAACACTGTAACCTACCAATATTATTAATTATATTTTTATTTTCTATAAATTTACCCCCTTTATTATTATTAGCTGTAAAACACTTCAAATTCCTTCGTTTGAAGAATCCAATTTGTTTTCTTTATTCAAATGTGTAGTTGAAGAAAAGTTATGTATTTTGACTTGTGGAAGATGGATTCAGGCAATGGCTCATCTGTTCCAAGGAGGAGGACTAGACAACAATTTTTAAAATATTGTGTCGACTTTATTGAGAAGAGGAACAAGTCAACTCAAAATGGTAACACTAGGAGGAATACAATCGAGTTGGAAGAAAAAAACATATGTTTTGGGAAAGGTGAGAAGCCAAAAATGGGTAAAAAGAAGGTGGACAGTGATAAGAGGAACAAGTCGACTCAAAATAGTACGCACTCTTCTACTGGAGAGGATGATCATGATCATGTGAGTTATGATAGAAAAACAATAAAGTTGGAAGGAAAAAATACATGTTTTGTGGGAGGTGAGCAACCAAAAATGGGTAAAAAAGTGGACAATGGTAAGAGGAAGTTCACTTGTGAGTCCATCACAAAAAGGCCTCTTGATCCAGGAAATATTATTGGGGATGTTGATGCAGACTCTAGTAGTTTAGGATCATGGTTCATTAGAGGAGCCCATTGATGTTGAGAAATTGAAAGACTATGTTGATCCTTTAAAATCACAACACGATCAGTTTACTGATACAACTGAATTTGAAGCTTCAAGTGCGAGGACAAGTAATAATAAGTTGGAAAAAAGGTTATTTCTCACTAAAGGTTGTCACTTATATTTAATTTTTTTCTCCTTCTACTATAATTTATTTAACAGTAATTCTTTTTGTTTTGGTTAGGGAGAAGGAGGTTGAGTTTGTTCTTCGACCATGCTGTTGGCTTTCCACCAAATCAATTCCCAACTTTTGTGACCTTTCTCTTACCTGGTTTTTGATCTACCTATCTCTCTCTTTGTTTTCTCTCAACGTCTTTTTTTGTCTTAATCGGATTAAATAATACTTGGACTTTTGTAGTATTTTCAATATTTTCATTTTCATAAACAATGTAATATCATCAAAATTATGATGGCTCAAAGTAGGATATTACATTTTATGAAAATGAAAATGAAAATACTATAAAAACCCAAGTATTAATTAATCATATTAAGACAAAAAAAGATGTTTAGAGAAGACAAAGAGAGAGATAGGTAGACCAAAAACCATGCAAGAGAAAGGTCACAAAAATTGGGAATTTATTTGGTGTAACGACCTGTTCTCGTCGTTATAGAAAATCAAACGGGGGAAAATTTGTGCCCGAAAAACTTTTTCGTAGTATTTGGATTTTTCCAACCTTGTCCAGATTTGGACGAAATTGGAGTCCTTGAGGTGTAGGAAAATCTGGTAACAATCGAGTGAAGTAATTATGTTGTTGATTACATGAATAGTTAGATAACTCGTTGAAGAATCCATACGACTTTACGAAATTGAATTCAGGCGAGTAGAACTCCCGGAATCGATCTTAGCATAAGGGGTATTTACTGAGCGTCGTGGATAGAGGTGTATTGTGAAATAGGGATTTTCGAATTCTTTTAACTAGCTCACTGGTTTAAGAATGCGGCTTTAGCGTTGGGTTTTGCCGCTCCGACCGGGCTGCTACAGCGGAGTGACGACCGTTGTGGTGGGTTCGACGCGAATTAAATGCGTTAATAAACCCCTAAACGACCATATTATGCACTTTTCGACTTTTAGAACTAAGGAACGAACCTCAAGCGACTCTTACTCATTTTTCACCATTCTTGAGGATTAAGTAAGCTTTTCACTCCCCGAATCCGTCTTTCGATCCATAGAACGTAATATAATGGGTAAATATTTATGGGGGAAGGTTTTGTTGTAGATTCTATAGTGGAAACAACCCTAATTTGGATAATTGAGATCATGAGTTTGATCTAGGGTTCATAAAATTATTGTGGGGATTACTAGTTGTTATCGTTGATATGTGAAAAAATTTGCTTCTATTACCACTCACTTGACTAATTTGACAAAAAATGAGATATTATTTGAATGGATTGAAAAATGTGAGGAGAGCTTTCAAAAGCTTAATAGTCTTTTGACCAGCGCACTTATTCTAGCATTACCGGTTGAGGGTAAACATTTTATTGTTTATTGAGATGCTTCTCATTCTGGGTTAGGTGTTGTATTGATGCAGGATAAGAATGTTATAGCTTATGTCTCGCGTCAATTGAAGGTGCATGAGAGGAATTATCCAACACATGATTTAGAGTTGGCAGTGTTAGTGTTTGCTCTTAAGATATGACGGCATTACCTCTATGGTGTTAAGTGTGAAATGTTTACTAATCATCGTAGTTGACAGTATGTTTTCACTCAAAAGGATCTGAATTTGAGACAGCGAAGGTGGATGAAGTTACTTAAAGATTATGATGTGACCATTCAATACCTTCCGGGCAAGGATAATGTGGTGGCAAACACTTTGAGTCGAAAAACGGTGAGTATGGGTAGTTTAGCTTGTTTGAGTGTATCCAAGGGACCTTTGGCTAAGGAAATTCAGACCTAAGAGTCTAAGTTCATGTAGTTGGGCATCTCAGAAAGAGGTGGGTTGCTAGCTAGTATTGAGGTAAGAGCCACTTTTATTGAAGAGATCAAGGCCAAACAATTTGAGGAGCTTAGAAAAAAGACTGCAAATGGTAAGACACAAGAGACCACTCTTGATACGGATAGTGTACTCTATTTTAAAGGGAGAATCTGTGTTCCTAGAGTAGATGACTTGATTGAGAAATTGTTGACAGAGTCTCATGGTTCGTGATATTCTATTCATCCGGGGTTGACCAAGATGTATAGAGATCTGAAACGAATTTAATGGTGGCCGGGCATGAAGAAAAACATAGCGGAGTTTATGGCGAAGTGTCAAAATTGTCAACAAGTGAAGTATGAACATCGAAGGCCTGCAGGTTTACTTCAAGGAATGTCAATTCCGAAATGGAAGTAGGAAAGAATAGCCATGGATTTTGTTGTTGGGCTTCCCAAGACTTTAGAGAAATTTGATTTTATTTGGGTAGTGGTTGATAGATTGACTAAGTCGACCCATTTTATTTCGGTAAGAATAGATTACAATGCTGAACAATTGGCTAAGGTTTATGTGAAAAAGATAGTGAGGTTGCACATGATGCCTCTTTCTATCATTTCATATCGTGGTACCCAATTCACACCCAAGTTTTAGAGGTAATTGCATGATGAATTGGGTACATAACTCACTTTTAGTACAACCTTCCACCCACAGACAAACGGGCAGTCGGAGAGGACTATTCAAGTATTAGAAGACATATTGAGGGCATGTGTGATTGATTTTGGAGGTCATTGGGATAAATTCATACATTTGTGTGAGTTCTCTTATAATAATAGTTATCACTCCATCATTGATATGGACCCATTTGAGGCACTCTATGAGAGGGGATGTAGATCACCCATAGGATGGTTTGAGGCTGGAGATGTGAAACCTTTGGGGGTAGATTTAGTGAAGGATGCTCAAGATAAGGTGAGGAGTATTCAAGCTAAGCTTTTAGCAGCCCAGAGTAGACAAAAGATGTATGTAGATCATAAGGTAAGAGACATGGCGTTTCAATTCGGTGAAAATGTTCTTTTTAATGTATCACCCATGAAAGGGGTAATGATATTTGGTAATAAGGGTAAGCTAAGTCCTAGATACATTAGTCCATTTGAGATTCTTGAATATATGGGACCGGTAGCGTATAGATTGGCTTTACCTCCAAATCTATCGGGTGTTCATCTGATATTTCATGTATCCATGTTGAATAGGTATCATGGTGACGGGAATTATATCATTAAGTGAGACTCAATTGTGTTAGACAAGGACCACCAATATGAGGAGGAATCGGTTGCAATTCTTGATCGTTATGTGCGTAAGTTGAGGACCAAGGAGATTAAGTCCGTGAAAGTTCAATGGAAGCATCGTCCAGTTGAGGAAGCTACTTGGGAAACCGAGAGGAAAATGCGAGACAAGTATCCCCAATTGTTCGTCGATTCAGGTACTACTTCATTCCTTCCTTAGCCTATTTTTCCTAAGTTTTGTCACTCCGTGACGAGTGATGGGTAAATTGGTATCTATTGTAACGGCTTGTTCCCGTCGTTATATAAAAGCCAATGGGGTAAAATTTGGGGCCGAAAAACTTTTTTGTAGTATTTGAATTTTCCCAACCTTGTCCAGGTTTGGATGAAATCGGAGTCCTTGAGGTGTAGGGAAATTTGATAACAATCGGGTGAAGTAATTATGTTATTGATTATATGAGTAGTTAGATAACTCGTTGAAGAATCCGTACGATTTTACGGAATTGAATTCGGGCAAGTAGAACTTTCGGAATCGTTCCTAGCGTAAGTGGTATTTACTAAGCGTCATGGGTTAGAGGTGTGTTGTGAAATGGGGATTTTGGAATTCTTTAAATAGCTAATTGGTTCAAGAATGCCGCTTTGGCGATGGGTTTTGCCGCTCTAGCGGGGCCGCTACAATAGGGTGACAGCCGTTGTGGCGGTCTCGACGCGAATTAAATTCGTTAATAAACTTCTAAACGACCTCATTATGCACTTTTTGACTTTTAGAGCTAAGGAACGGACCTCAGGCGACTCCTACTCATTTTTCACCATTCTTGAGCCTATAGGTAAGCTTTTCACTTCCCAAATCCGTATTTCGATTCGTAGAACATAATAGAATGGGTGAATATTGATGGAATAAGGTTTTGTTATAGATTCAATGGTGGAAACAACCCTAATTTGGATAATTGAGATCATGGGTTTGATCTAGGATTCATACTATTAGTAATTCGAGTAATTAGTGATTGTTTATTGATTCCCGTATTATATTGATTGTTTGTAGACCAAGAACAAACGGAACGAATCCGAGAAGGGAAGGATCAAGTTTCTTATGGTTTCAAGCTTGTTTCAAGGTAGGTGATGGTTGTGATTCTACGATCGTGTAATGTATGTTTGTTCTTGCTTCATTATGATACTTGTCTATGTATGAATGCTGCAATGTTGATCACACTTGTTGTAAATGAGATAGAGAATTGATGAATGCCATGAAATCATGACTTAAATTGTATGATCTTGATGATATACTTCTTATTGTGGTGTGTGAATGAGATCAGTTGCCACGTTCCGGCATAACTAAATTGGATCGATTGCCACGTTCTGGCATAAAAATGGAATAAGTTGCCACGTTCCAGCATGCTAACTGTTTGGGTTTGGGTTCCATGAGAGGAGCAATAATTTGATATAAAATGTGAAGTTGTTCGTTATTCGTAAATGTTGATAATATTGTATATGTTGATATATATGCATGTGATTATAATGTTGTCTTGACTTGTTTATGTTACACTAGTGGATAGCCGCGTGATCCTACCAGTACACTATGGTTGTGTACTGGTACTACACTTGCTCTTATTTTTGTTGAGTACAGGACATCTTCAAGCGGTTATTGACAGACCTTGCTTAGAAGATCAGTGATCGTCACTTCGAATTCAAGGGTAAGTCAATTCTTCCGAGCTGCCATGGAATTCTCTTTCGTCTATGTCCACCATTTTCGGACTTAGACATTTGTTTTAGCTAGTTGATTAGTTCATTAGTTGGGGTTGTATCCCTTTCTTGTTTAGACTTGGTTCATTGTTAGAATGTTTTGGTACATTGACTTTCAAGTTCTAGGTTATTCTTCCGCATTGTTAGTTGTTAGATCTTTTGTTGAAGTTTATGGGAACTTCAGTTTTTAGCTATTATTTCTACTTTCATATACTTAAATGTCTTAGTTTTGGTTAGTTGCTTGGTTGGGGTTGTAGTAGTGGTTCTCCCACCGAAGTGTTAGTGTGGGTGCCAATCACGACGGTCTGAGTCGTGACATTTGGCGGAAAGTCAATAGCATGGTCGAAGAACAAACTCAGCCTCCTTCTCCCTGACCAAAACAAAAAGAATTACTGTTAAATAAATTATAGTAGGAGGAGAAAAAAATTAAATGTAAGTGACATCCTTTAGCGAGAAAGAACCATTTTTCCAACTTATTATTGCTTGTCCCTTCACTTGAAGCTTTAGATTCAGTTGTATCAGTAAACTGATCTTGTTATAATTTTAAAGAATCAACAAAGTCTTCTAATTTCTCAACATCAATGGGCTCCTCTGATGAACTAATATTTTCTATTGCCCCTAACCAAGCATTGAACCATGATCCTGAGCTACAAGAGTCTGCAGCAACATCCCAAATAATAACAACATCAACAGAATCATAATCAAATATTTCCTGGATAAGAGGCCTTTTTGTGATGGACTCACAGGTGAACTTCCTTTTACCACTGTCCATCTTTTTACCTATTTTTGGCTTCTCACCTCCCACAAAACATGTGTTTTTTCCTTCCAACTTTATTGTTTTCCTCCCACAACTCACATTATCATGATCATCCACTCCAGTAGAAGAGTGAGTACTATTTTGAGTCGATTTGTTTCTCTTACCACCGTCCACCTTCGTTTTACCCATTTTTGGCTTCTCATCTCTCCCAAAACATATTTTTTTTTCTTCCAACTTGATTGTTTTCCTCCTAGTGTTACCATTTTGAGTCGACTTGTTCCTCTTCTCAATAAAATCGACACAATATTTTTAAAATTGTTGTCTAGTCCTCCTCCTTGGAACAGAGGAGCCATCGCCTGAATCCATCTTCTACAAGTCAAAATACACAACTTTTCTTCAACTACACATTTGAATAAAGAAAACAGATTGGATTTTTCAAACGGAGGAATTTGAAGTGTTTTACAGCTGTAAATAATAATGGGGGTAAATTTATAGAAATTAAAATAAAAATAGAATTAATAACAATGGTAGGTTACAATGTTACATAGTAGGTTAATCAGTATAAACTTTTATCCGAAAGGTTTTGGGTTTATACAACCTAGGCAAGGGAAACTAAATTACAACTGTGTGGAAGATGGAAGGTTGCTTTTATGGATTTGCTTCACCTCCATTGGTTGGTTGGTTGGTCATTAAACATGCTAAATTCATACTCCCTCCGTTTCAAAAAGAGTGATTTAGTTTGACTTGGCACGAAGTTTAGAAAAATAAAGAAGATTTTTGAATTTTGTGGTTCTAAATTAAAGTTATGTTAAATATATCAAAATATCATTTAATCATGTGGCCTTAAACATTTCATTTGAAAAGTTGAAGTTAAAGTTTTGCCAAAAAAGGAAAGGTATATTTCTTTTTTAAATAGACTAAAAAGAAAATTAGATAATCCAATAATATATCAAAATATTGGTTATAATTTGCCTAATGCGTGCATGTTTGGACTAAATAATGAGTCATGTCATAAAACTTCATCTTCAACTTCATAAATCTCAAATAAAGTGAAAAATATTTTAAATTCATGATCAAACGCCTACTGATAAAGTGTTTACATACTTAGGTAAGTCGGGAGCTCGTTTACACCAAAAATATTATATTAAACTCATCTGTCTCTTGTAATTAACGAACAGATTAAATTAGCAAAAGTTTGAGTGGTAGGCTTATGACCCTATATTTGAAGATAGGGGAGGGCAAGAAGATTGTAGTAGATGTAGAATTGAAGTGTGACATGTGAATATGGGGTAGTCCACATAGCTTTCAAAGAAGCAAGATCAGAATGTCATTTTCAGCGTGTGGCTAAGAATTAAAAGTGAAGAAAGTCACATATATAAGTCAAATTTTTATGTGTGTTATTACATGATTGAAGTATAGCTGTACAATGTACGAGAATAGAAAGGGAAATCCAAGACGCATCCAAATTCCAAATCAAATTATTTTCCCCTTTCGAACGTGCCTTTGCCCCATTTTAATTTGCTGTGCTACGCGTCAATTAAACTCGACGTTTCATCCAAATCACCTTTTAACGTAACATTGTGAAAAAAAAGTATCCAAACTTTTAATTTTTGGCGAGGAGAATGTTGCCAAGTTTGGATAAATTAGGATTCTGAAAATTTTAGGTACCAAATAATATGTAATACTTTCGGTCTAGATTCTTAAAACTAAGATTTCTTTTCTTCATTTTCCTCAAGTTCTTGCTTAGATTAAGAACACATGTCATAAGTTTATATTAATAATTTAGATTTAATTGCCTAAAACAAAGCCCTAGTAATGGTTTAGATAATTTATTTATTTAAAAAAAACAATTTTTACCTTCTACTCGTTTTACAATTTTTTAATTTAGATGATAACATCTTTTACCTATATCAACAATAGAGTTCTTTTTAAAAAAAATAAAAATGAAAGACGATAAACGAAATAAAGGAAGTGAGAATTTTTTTCAAATATATTTATAAGCAAGATAATATATATCTCTATAATTGTGGAGTTACTAAAAAAATGAAATAAATTTATGAAATATTAATCATCTAAATCATGAGTTAGGGTCTTCTTTTAATAATTTAATCTTATCAATTAATATTAGGAAAAATTACGTGAATGAAAAACATTTAAAGTATATTATGTAATATAGGTATAATTTTGATTATTTTTAATCTGTAGCTACAGTTTTGCGAAATTTTGCTATTCGGTTTCATAGTTGTATCAAATCCATAATTTGTATAATTCGGTCCTGATGGTACAAATCTAGAATTTGTATAATTCGTTTCTTGATTGTATAAATCCAGAATTTGTATAGCTTACCCTAACTATTGGTATACAATTTATGATAGATTACTCTGTTTGTATATTGACAAGCGAAATATACAAATGAAGTTTTTAAGAATTCCTAAATATATAAATACAAAATTTGTATATACTTATCATGTTTGTATATTTGCAAGCGAAATCTACAAACGGGCAAGCGATATGCAAACCGCAACCTCCATAGCAAATAAAACTGTAGTTATATGGAACAAAATTATAGCTATAGAGCCTTATTATGTCTATTATCTTTGCAATTTCTGAAATTTAAATAAAACTTGATGAAAACAGAGAGAAGCCGAATTCATAATTTTGGAAATGCCTTTAATTTTGTAACATAATTCCTCTCTAACTTTTAAATGTGAGTAACTTGCCCCTTCCCTACCAACCCACTAATTATGTAATTCTTGTTTTCTAATTAGATGGGCTGCGATAAGAAATAGAATTGAAATGTTTTAGCTACACTCCATGTTTCTACAAAATCAATGAGTACAAGATGTGATTTAATTTTATAATGACTATGTCTAAGCGATATGACTTGTCAAGTTTAATTTGAGAATTTCAAAAATTAAAATTATGCAACAGAATTAATATCATGTGTGATTAATTATGATAAAACTTTGATGTGATTGAAACACACTTGCCGATGATAAATGTACCCTTTCCTTTTTCTATCTATTCTCCACCTTCCCCTCTCTCACTTGTCAACTTGTCATCATGCAATGCAAAAAGAAAGAAAAACAAGTTAGTAGTTTAATATATATGTTGAGAGATGCATTAAATTGCAGGCCTATGTAGAAAAGGCAAGAGAAAATGTCACACATAATTTTTAGGAAGATAATGGTGATAGATCCTTACGATTAAATATTTTAATAATTAATTTTTCGATTTTTAATCTCTTGTTATATAATTCGATTGTCAACCATTAATTACACTGACAAATGATACTAGTTAATCTCTTATAATACAGTATAAAAAATATTAATTTACATAGTTGCACATGTTTAAAAAAGAGAAAATTGTATGAAATAGCAAATTATTAATTCAAATTAAGTGTTATAGCGATAGTTTATTTTATTTGTAATTCGCAACAAACATTCCATTTTTTTGCCATCTGGTTCGGTATACAATTACTCATTGGGGAACTTTCACAAATAGCCACTATAATAAACTTAATTATGTCTCATAGCTATAGTTTGCATATTTATGGGCTGTAGCTACAATTTAAGCTATCTCGTTTGTATAATTCGCGAATTTGTATAAATTCATAGGTTTGTATAATTCGCGGGTACATTTGTATAATTCAGTTTATTTTGTATAAACTCGAAATAACGAATTTATACAATTACAAACATCAGATGTGTAAACAGTTATACAAATTCCGAATTATACAAACGTGCGAATTATACAAACTAAAAAGCTGAGTTGCATAATTATAGCTAGAAGTAAGCCGCGAATTGTAATTAAGGCAAATTATAGCTATGTTAAGTAATTAACTATTATATGTTTGCTTATACATGTAATTTTCCCTTACTCATTTTCGATATATAATTACCCATTCGGTATACAAATGTATAAAATGCGTTTGTGTTTGTATAAAACGAGAGAAAAGTGTATATACAAATACAAATTAATACATATATTTTCGTCCTATACACTTATAATTATACAAATATTGATCTTATTGTACAAATTACAATGTATAAATAAATTTATACAAAACTGAACAATTTATATAAAATTAGATGTATCTAGCGAATTATACAAATCAAAAGCTCCATAGCAAACATAAAATTTGCTATGGAACACAATTATACAAATTATAGCTATAACATACAAATATGATTTTTATGTTTGCTATATGTGAAAGTTGCTCATTAAAAAACTTATTAAAGGTACGCGTGCATCTCCACTAAACATGAGTAGGTAGCTTATAAATAAGTAGATATAAACTTCATTAATAGTGAAAAAAAAAATAGATATTTAAAAGAGTGTTAAAGAAAACAAAAGGACAATAGGCACAAATCTGAATAGCTCAATTGGTTAGTTATCAATCTAAACTTCTGCCTTATTGGTAAATGTTTAATTTTCCGCCTTATAATTTTTTTCCTTTTTCGCTTCTCCGTTTTTTTATAAAAAAAAGGAGGACAAGAAATGATGGTTGAAGATAAAACTAAAGTTTTGGAAAAATCAAAGAGCTTTACAAGGAAGTTATAAGTGGTGATGTGAAAGTATATTTATGAAGTGAAACTGATGAAGATCATTATAAGAAAGTTATTAAAAAGCCTATAGCAGTAGGGGGACATAATCTTTGTGTCCTTGAATAAATGGAAGTGATGCTTTTTTGAGTTACATACAATGAAGGACAACTAATTGACAAGAAAGAACAACAATAACACATATAATGGGATTCCACTTTATGTTTAAATCTTAATTAGTGTACTTGATTGCTTTCGATATGTTTACTTTTTAAGAGTAATTTTTTCCATTAAATTCATTAATTCGATTATTACTAAACAGTTGTCAATGTCTTCTTCATCCTCCCTTCTGCCCCTCTTTCTTAATCACTTTTCACCCTTTGATTGTTTTTTTTTAAATCTTTTTTATTTATTTATTTTCCCTACCTTTCAAGAAGAAGGGTTGAGAAGAAATTAGCGTTAGTTTCTCAATCCATGAAAAAATAATTTTAAAAATTTGAAAGAGAAGATTTTAAGCAAGTAATTACTTAGAAAATTATGAGTCAAATATTTATCAACAAGGGTTAGTGCATAAATATTTATCAATTGTTCATCGACTAAGGCCCTGACTCATTCTCCATAAACATATCGTAATTAAATTTTTAAGTATAGTTAATAAGAATAATTTAATAATACAAACCCTCCAAGAAAAGTTTCATTAAGACACATCTATAATTTCAAGATTATCCCATTTTTTAAAAAGTCGTATCATTTAAAAGAAGGATCCTCTAGAAGAAAAATGATTCTTTTACTATTGTTACTATTTTTCTTGATTGTAATTAGCTATACTTAATGATGACAATGAAGATGTTCATCTAATCTCTCCTTTTGGAAGTGACTGCACTTTTTCATCTAAAAATGTAAAATATTTATTTCTCATGACGAGGTGAATTTCTAATCATACAAGTTTTGGGGATTAAATTCTTACTAAATTTTTTATAATATAAAAGAAAACATTCCATGTCGGCCATGTAGAGCATTTAAATGAAAAGAATTTATTTACTGTAACGGGGTCCATTTTGAAGATGAGATGACGTTAATCCAGCCTATAAACAGGACATTTCACATTTTTAGGAAACATAATCACATGCTTATCTTTATAAGGTTAGTTATTTAATAACTAAAATCTTAATTATCTCATGTCATGTCATGTCAAAGTTCAAAGCATTAGAGCAACGAGGCATGATAACATAAGGTTTTCTTACCATAAATGGAAACTTAAAATCATATTAAATGATTAATTAGTGCTAATACACTATTGCTTTATCCATCACTTTGATTAGTCAATTTAATAGACTTAACTAGCCCGCCAAATAAATATAAACAAAAGGAGTTTTAACTAACCTTTTTGCAGTTATAAGTTGAAAAGATATGATAGAAGCTAACAGGAAAAAAAAAATTAGCCTTAAGAAGAAGGCAAGTTAGATTAATCATTATAATTGTTATTTGTGTTACACGTTTAATATAATAATGTGACTAAAACACCCCTTTAATAGATTCCATTATCTAAAAAAAGCTTATTATGGCCTCCTTTAATTATCTTTCATCAATTACCCAAAGCTTTGTCGTTGAAATGCCAAGGGCTGACCCCTTTCTTATCTTAAATAATTACATAGATATATGCTTTTTTCCCTCTTTGTAGTGGACAAATGATGAAGGACTTTCTTCTCACATTTACATGATTAACTTTTTAATTTTTTGGTAGTGAGTTTATTGCCCATAATGAACTATTTAAGATTCTAATTGGGATGGGGAAGATTCTCTTTGAGTTGAGTCTTGTCAATATGAAAAAATTGTTTAGAGGGATGTCTTTCCCATTGGATAATATTTTTCTTGATAAACACTTATTAGAGGGGTGAATTAAAGAGTCTTTATAGAAAACTACTATAATTACCTAAGCAATATATCTAATCCATCTCTCATCAAAGTCTAATAAAATGATCACCATGTACCTCCTCATAATTTATTTCTTCTCTATGTCCCAACTACTCCATTACACTCTTGTTTCGTTTTCTTCTTTTATCATTTACTAGTGTACTTGTCCGCGCTTCGCGCGGTTCTAAAAAAATATAATATATGAATTAGTATTAATTAATATTATGATTTTATAAAAAGACAATAATTATAATGAAACGCCTCTTCATGATTTTGCTATATTTTTAGATTTTTATATATATATATATAGAGACATTAACACCATATATGAAATTATTTATTCAAATTAATGTATAATATTAAGTTAAATAACGTATCGGAAAAAAAGTGATGAAGAAATTTGGTAATGTATCTATCTAAGAGCATGTTTGGCATGACTGTTGGGAAGCCAAAAGTGTTTTTTTGTGAAAAACACTTTTTAAAAAATATATATCAGTGTTTGACAAATTCTTAAAATTTCTTAAAATTGCTTTAATGGAAGCAGTAGCAGTTTTTCTGTTGTTGGGAAAAAACTAAAATTTCTGCTTCTTACAAAAAACAAAAGCAGAAGTAGAAAATTATTTTCTTGAACACTAAAATATCCCTCTCATATATACATATTTACAAATATATCCCTTATTAATTAATTAACATATCTCATAAGTTTGGTTAAGTTTCATTCAAAAAAAATTATTTTTATTTTTATATAATAATTTTTATTCTATTTATGTTTATCAATTATTATTACTTTACATTTTATATATTATTTTACGTTTTATTTTACAGAATCAGAATTAAATGTAAAAACAACATTTTTGTGGGATTAAAAATATGAAGGACTTTATTTTATTTTTGCGGTGAATTTATCATATATAGTGGTTTAATTTGTGAAATGGTTTTTAAATTTATTTTTCTTGAAATTTTGAATTATATTTAAGTCATCATGTTAATATTTAATTAATTTAATTATGTATAATATTGATTGAAAATATGTATATTTTAATTAATTGAGAAAAAATTTAATTAAAAATTTCTAATAAATATTTAAAATAGTTTCTCTCTATAAAATAATCTTAATATTAAAAGTACATTGATATTTGCCATTTATAGTAATTTGACTCTCAAAGGAACTTTTTAAAAAAGATTAGTCAAACATGATTTGCTTATCAAAACCACTTTTCAAATGAATTAGTCTAACACATTTTTTTTTCAAAAGCACTTTTTAAAAAGTTATTTTAAAAAAGTGCTTCTAGAAATAAGCAGTTTTTAGCAGTAATACCAAATATGCTCTAACTTTATTTAATCTTTTATAAACAATCTAATATGATTTTAAGATGTAAAAAATAAATAAATTAGAATATTGAAAATGTAAATATACCCTAATTACCAGTTAACTTGTGGAATGGGAAGTTACCAAATTAATTAAATTATGAAATACTTAATGAATTTAGATATTATTTTTTTGAACTTTTGATTAAGAACTTTTAGGAGTACTAAGTAAGGATAAAGTTAAAACAACTAAAATCTCATAATTTGTATTTATAGCTATTAATGACTATCATACAAATAAAAACATTCAAATTAAAATTTAAGTCGCATATAATATTAAGAGGGTATATGAATTAAAGAAAATTGTCTTTCAAGCGAAAATCAAACTTCTAAAATGTAAAAGTACTGAAAATAAATGATATTTTCAATTAATTTTGTAGGCATTTTGTTTCGATGTTTATGTTCTTGCATATAGCTCATAGCATCTCTAATAACATCTATCTAAACAAAATAAATAATTATTTAGGGGAATGATAGAATATCAAGAGGCAGAGGCAGAAATTATTAGTGATTAATTATTTTTAAAAAAATTGATGCACATTAAAAATCTTCCTTGAATTGATGCTAAGAAACAATTTTTCACTTCTTCTTTAGGAGTTGTTGCACAAAGATGAGCAAACTTATGGAGAGGAATTTTCTTGTTGATTGACTCTTGTCAAAGAAATATTTAATTTATTAAACTAAATAGTTGATATTTTTTTTTATAATTAAAGTAATTTGATGTGAATTATATATTATTAATTAATTAAGAATAAAAGCTACGGAGAATGAAGATAAAATAATAATAAACAAAGGATCAATAAATGTTTTAGGCGAAAAAAAAGGTGTTACATCACTTTTCTTATATATATATATATATATATATATATATATAGATTATTTGCAGATGAAAGAAATACCCACAGTTTATGAGGATGTGATATGTTTTGGGAACATGTACAAAATCAACCAAAATTCAATATGAAATTAATATAATTATTCTTGAAATTACAATAGAAAATTTAACCCATAAAAGATAATATTATTACATTTAAATCTACATTTATAATTATGTACAAACTTGTAAGAAATAATAAGTGTAACAAAATTTGATATATTGTTGATAATAACTATTTTTTCAAGCTTGAATTTGGACAAATACTTTTCACCTATAAAGCCATATGTCAATTCTTCGTTATTTCCTAATAACAAAAAATTGCGTCAGAATAGTACATAAAATCAATAATTGTGCCAAAATCAAAACAAAGGAGAAACTTTTTTTTTTTTTCTGAAAAAAGAGTTTCAAATGAAAAAAGAGCAAATTAACACTAATGAAAGCTATGGAAATGAAACCAAGAATGTTATACACTGGAAATAATTTTCTTTAGTATTTATAGTAATAAAAAAATAGTAACATAACGTAAGAGAAGTCCAACGAATTTGAGTATAATTATAAGTAAATGAATATTAAGTACATTAATAGTGCCTAATTACATTTGTACATTAAAGGGGTTTAAATTGATATTAAAGTGCCAAAACGTGGGCTGCATTCATTTGATCTAGATACACTCTATCCAAGTAGATTCTCATGTATTTAGGATACATAAACAAATCTCGCGCCCTCACCTCTCTCCCATTTTGCTTGTCACTCTCTTATCTCGCTCGTGTATCTAGTATGCGAGATACATGTTAATTACACTAGATTTTTTGCTAATGTTATTGAAACAACACCATTGTTTGTCATATTTGATTTGAAAATCTTCTCATTTTCTTGATGTTATGGAATTATAAGTTTGAAAAGAAAAAAAAAGGGTTAGCCCGCCCCAGCCCTTTGCCCTTCTAGGGTTGGGCTGGGTCGAGCATTTTTAGGCCCTACCAAATGAAGGGTTGGCCCGTTCTAGCCCTTCAAATTCATTGGCCTGCGAGGCTTGGGCTGGATGGGGCAGGGCCGGTCCTTTTTGACAACTCTATATGTGCTATAACATAAATTGAAGTTATCGCATATAAATCGCATAGAATTCTGGATTAGGCTACTCAAACTTTTATATTAATAAAGAAAGTTTTTATAACAACATCTAAGATAATATATCACAAACACATAACTAACATTTTATTAATTCAAAATAATCGTTACAATAATAATATTACTATTTAAATTCATTATCCGTCATCTCTTTGAAGAAGCGGAAAGGCTAGAAGTGGCGCTTTCAAAATCCCGTGACTCTCAGTCATCTATCTTCTTTTCACCTGAAAATTTTGGCCCGCGAGGCTTGGGCCGATCCTTTTTGACAGCTCTATATGTGCTATTACACAAATTAGTGTTATCACATATAAACCAAGTTATCTCATATAAAACTTAAGTTGTTTGCTAAAAAACATTTTATTTAATTAACTATATATATATATATATATATATATAATTTATGTATTTTTAAAAATTGATTTAATTTAGAATTCTGGATTAGACTACTCAAACGTTTATATTAATAAAGAAAGTTTTTATAACAACATCTAAGATAATATATCACAAACACATAACTAATATTCTTGTAAAATTTATTATAGATGACTTAATTTTTTAATTGTTTTGCTCTAAAAATATAAGGATAAAGTTGTTATGTTGGCAACGAATAACTAGACCAACTAGACGAACTAGCACTTGGCAAAAGGATTTGAAATGGGTCAACATAAATGCACGAGAAATTGAAGTCATCACTATTTTTCGAATGAGTATGGCAAGTGTGTCACTACTTCTGAATTAAAATTGTGCAAAGAAATATTCCAAAAAGTAGCCTAAACTTACAAACATACTAGAAGGTTAGATTAATATCCCTGGAGCTAGTATGTTTCTGTAGAAATGTATTTCAGAAAGCTAGTATGTTTTTGTAGAAATGTATTTCTGGGAGAAGTTGGTGTTAGTTGTGTTCACCGATTTGGTTGTCATACCAATATAAACTTATATTGAATTTTAATATTTTTTTAATAAAATAAGTTTAATATGAAACCGTAGTTGAGTTTTCAAATTTTATATTTATACTAGATACGTACGCCCGTGCCAGCTCGGGCCCAACATGTATCATTTATTTTGTTGTAATTTATGTGGCACAAATGAAATTTGGAGAGCAACTCAATTTTTTAATATATATTTTCTTAAAAAATTAAGTTTTTAATTATCGTAACTTATAAAATTGACATAATTTGTAAATAATATGTTATTTTCTCTATCCCAATTTACGTGGCATGAATCAAATTTGAAGAGTTTTATTTGTGGTACTTTTAATTTTTTAAATTCAATGACATATGTTTTTTTTTACTAATAATAATAATGATCTAATATTAACATTAGAAATAAAAAAGTGATTTACAGATAAAAAATAGAAAAATAAAATAATTAAACGTATTACTTATTAAGTAGTACTTATTTGGTTTTTTTTAATATACATATTTACCTATGTAAATAAGGTTTTCTTAAAGGGAAAATTATGCGTATAATCAAACATATACTAGTTAATTATTTAATATAGCTATAGTTTACCTTAATTATAATTCGCAGCTTACTTTTAGTTATAATTACACAGCTCAGCTTTTTAGTTTTGTATAATTCGCGCAATTGTATGATTCGGAATTTGTATAATATAATTTGTATAACTTTTGTATAATTCAGAATTTGTATAATATAATTTGTATAACTATTTGCACTTCTGATGTTTGTAATTGTATAAATTCGTTATTTCGAGTTTATACAAAAATAACTGAATTATACAAATGTACTCGCGAATTATACAAATGAGGCAGGTTAAACTATAACTACAATCCGTAAATATGCAAACTATAGTTATGGAGCATAATT